>APFE030110039.1:0-145566 GCA_000404065.3 Pinus taeda | reverse complement strand
TCAACATTAAAAGTTTTTTATCTTGCATTTAAAAAGGTATCTTGATTTACACATTCTTTTTTATTCATCTGTGTATTATTTTTAATGTATAACTTACACATATATTTGTTTATTTTATAAAAGATGAAGAAGGATGATAATGGAGCGCCAACTAGCTTCAGAACCTTTATTGAAAAAATAAAGACCGAAAGACTGAGGAAGCAACGTGCTAAGAATGTTGAACTTGATCCAACTCTTACTCATTTCATTTGGAATGGGCTAGACACTGTTCACTATCAAGTAATACAAGGCGACTGTGAAGACATTGCTAAACTCATACCTAAAAGGGAGTATGCTCTAGTTATTGCAGATATTCCCCATGGTTTCAATGTTCCAAATATTGACTATGATAGTGACCCTTATACTTATCAAGCTTTTAAAAAACTGGTTGCAGGATTTGTAGAAGTCACGTCATCACCATTATGGAGATTTGTGACATTTCATTCAGACACACAATTGGCAATGATATTGTCAAGCTTCAAAGGGAAAGCAAATTCAAGGATGCAGCTTACATGGTAAGACGTTTAAAACTTATATGTGATTAATGTTGAAAAATTCATTTATGTACAAGTTGATTGAACTTTTACTATTTCATGTTACAGGCAAAAGTCAAATCTTCTTAACCGTGATGATCAAGTATTTATAAATGATTATGATTTTTAATCGGGTGGACGGAAAGAGTCATAGCCAAATACTAAGTTATGATGTTGTTGTGAGAAAACTAACATATGAAGACAAAGAAGCAAAATGAGAGATAGTTAACATTTATCAAAAACCACAATTATTGATTAACTATCTTATAGACATATGTTCAAATGAAGGAGATTAGGTTCTGGATTTATTTTCTGGCTCAGGTAAGTTTTATTATATAGAATTGAATTTCAATATGTTATTTTTTAAATTAATATGTCATTGTACTAATTTACTTCATTATTTGTTTTGTGCTTGATAACTAGGTACAACACTAGCATGTTGCCTTCAAAAAGGAAGAAATAGCATTGCAATTGAAAAAGATTCATTACAATGCAATTTCATTCAGTAAAGAATTAATGATCTTCAATTTCTTCCAGATGCAATGCAAGAAATTGGGTTGAAGAAAGGGGACTTTAGTGAATCACATGTCGCAAAAAAGGCAAAAGAACCTCAACCACCATTACGTGGGATGTTTGGAATGATATACATTGGGAGATTGGCAGACATGAAAGATCCATTAGAAGACGAAAATGAGCAAAAGGAAGCAGAAAATATTAAGGAAGAAAACAATGACGAAACTCTAGAGGACGAAGAGTTTGGATTACGTGACATTGTTGATTAAATTTAAGTTATGCTTGGAAATCAAGCTCATTTTTTGTAACTATTAAGTAGTTATACTTGCAATGTTTTGATTTTGACATTTTATGAGAAGAATATACACTCAATTGAGGTTGTTATCCGTTGAATATTTGCAATATGTGATTTTCGCATTAATTTTTAAGTTAACCATTATTTTTTGAAAAAAAAGTGATTATTATTATTTTTTTGATATGAAATTCATAAAAAAAAACTATTATTTATATTTTTAGTGAAAATTTTCGTATAAAAATTGTGATTTTCGCATGTCAATTGTAGCAAAAAATTATCAAAACGTGTATTTTTTTAATTATATTTATGTTAAAAATGTCTACTTTTATGTCAATTGTTAGAAAATATTGTTTTTTAGAAACAATTATTGCTTGTGGATTGAAAAATTAATTACCAATGTATAAATATGTAGAATATTGAAAAGTCAAAATATCAACCTTCTTTTTTAAATATGCGAAACAACAAAAACCTCACTACAAAAAGAAATAAAATTAAATAAAAACAACACAATATGAAGAAAAAGACCACTTCAAAAATTATTAAGTTTACAAAATAATTATTTACATTTCATACATTAGAAAATAAAAAAAGTTAAAAAAAAAACATTTTAAAAAAAGAGTATAGTGCAGAATTACCACGTTTTTAAATCAGCATAAGAAACACTACCATCATAAAACACAATGTACCTAAAAAATTTACAGTGCCAAAAAACTAAGCTTTAAAAGACACGTGTGTTTTGCATAACCCATTTTCGAAATTGAGTCACTTTTTTGCTATCTCTACAAAACGGGTAACAGTATGGGTTCCCATTTTAAAATTTACATTGTTTTACCCCAGTCTATTTTCGAAAGGCCCTTATTATTAACTTTCTTATATTTTGGTGTCCAGTCCTAATCACCTAGAGAAGAAATACTTCAAAGTTTTTTGATTGTTGATATCTTTAGGGACATTTTAGTAAGTGTTTTGTGCTCCTTGCTGGCCTAGATTTTAATTTTTTTGAGTCTTTAAGTAGATTTTATAAAAATAATTCAAAGTGGCTGACCGACCATCTCGATGGTCTCGGAGACTTCGTCGGAATTCACCTATGAGTCCAAAGCCTTCTACTAGAAGGCATAGGAGCGATTCTGCTAGTGGTTTCCAACTAGTGGTAGTAGGTGCATCGAAGATTGATGCTCCAGTTGGGGGTATTATTCATAATATATATCTAGTACTACTAAAGCATTAGAGAGGAGCACACAAGTTCTTTCTCAAGTACTCTTCCAGTCGAAAGATAGTATTGAAGTAGAAGAGATTTTAGAGTATGTTGTGGCTCCAAATTATCCTCTCCCTCCTCCTCATCCAGACATATTGTTATACATTGGAACTCTGACTCATAGGCCTTCGAGCCAAGGTCCACACACCTCTATCCCTTCAACGACCACTATTGGAAGCTAGAATCCATGATGACTATTGCAAGCATGCAGACTCCCATATCTGTGCAAGGGGGAGGAACTATTTCCATCCATTCTAACACTCCCAGCACATCTATATTTGGGTCTACTTCCATTCTATTGACAAGTGGAAGTTCTCAGCCTAATCTGTCCAGTTTTGGATTTTTCCCTCTTGGGATCCCCTCTTAAAGTATTCCTTCAGTTCCTTTGAAAATACCATCAACCACCTCCACATCCATGATGATTGGATCAACTTCTTTTCAAGGTTTTCCTTTTGGAAGTGGTCATATACCACATTCCAATCTGACAGTAGGGTCAATGCCTTTTCCTTTTACAAGTCAAGGTATTAACCCCTTTCAATGTTGGACAAACCCTAGGGTTAATGGGATAGGAGATGGGAATCAATTTTTCGGCCAACAAGGTAATGTGTCATATTCCTCGGTTAATTTATTTCAAAGTTTTTCATCCTTTTCTAACACTTGGAACCCTTATCAAGGGCTATTATCTCCTTTTAATACTTCGTTGGAGGCTAACTTCATTGGTTACAAAGGATTTTCAGCAGGAGTTAGTCAAACTTCAAATTTTGTTGGACCACAAGGATCACCCTTTGGTTCAGTAGGTTCTACGAGTTACTTTGGGTAACTTGGTGCCTTTCAAAATCCAAGTCATTGTTTTTAGACCTATGTGAACCCCGCCCAATCCAGATGGAATTCCCAAGGTCCTCCACGACTTCCTTTCTGGCCATTCTTAATATGCCATACTTGACTAAATTGACGAATAATCCAATTAGGTACAATTCGGCTTGGCCTCCAGTCCCAACTGAAATCCATCAGTTATTCCAAAATACAAAGGGAAGAATGGTGAAGACCTGGGGGACCATGTGATCTCGTTCCACTTATGGTGCTCATTTAACTCCCTGATCAATGATTCGATTAGGTTGTGGTTATTTCATCGGACCTTAACCGAGAGTGCAGTGAAAAAGTATATAGAGTTTCTAGGGGGAACCTTTACTTCTTTCATTGATTTGGCTAATATTTTCTTGAACCATTTTTAGTTACATGTCTGCTATGAAGACGGAATTGAACTTCTGGCCAATTTTCATCAAGACACGACAACTCACATTTCAAATCATATCCAGGAATGGACATGGAGAAAGAGGCTTATCGAAGCTGAGATTCCCCTATAGTTTCATCTCGAATGGTTCCTCAAATCTTCACAACCTGAGATATCAAAGGATGTTTCTCTTTCCAGTGTTTATTCGGAAGAGCAGACTATTTTTCGAGCCCAACAATTAGAACTGATATATTCTTAGTCTGGGACTCTTCAAAAAATCCTACTTGACACTCCTAGATCCAAGGTTGATTTAGCCAAATTGAAGCCAATCCCTCACACTGATGGTATAGTTGGATCAATTGATGAAAATACGATGAACCTTTTGAACCAATTGCAACAATTATCTCTACAAACTGCTTCTTATAACCAGGTAGCATTGTCTACACCTTCACCTTCCCAACCTACTTCCATAAACATCATCTAGACTTCTAACCCTAAAGGAAATCAATAATCCAAGAAGGGACGAGGTAAGAAGAAGAACCACGAAGGGAAGGGTAATGCGAACAAGCCCAGGAACGGTGCTAGTGAGGGTAGAAAAGAGTCCAAAAAGAAGGTTAAATTTACATGCATGTTATGAAATGGACATCATTTGACTCATATCTACCCCAAGATTCAAGATGCTCAGCGCTTGTTACTGTAGCAAGATTCCTCTAGCTCCCAAGCTGTTCTGACCAACCCTTTTCCCCAAGGCCAACAATTACTTTCTAGTGTGAACTTGAACGCTGGTACCTCCACAGGGGGCAACCAGGAAGGGGAAAATTCCACAAATTTTTATATGATGAACTCTCATGTCAACGTTGTGACACGAGCATGTGATTATGGTGAAACGAAAACATCTAAGTGTAAATCTGTTCCCGAAACCATAGATCCACTTCATATTGAGTGACCCTCTATTGAGCCTATGCCTTGGATACCGAAATATTCCACAAAGTGCTTGACTATTAACCCTAATTCTAGGGCAGCCTAGAAATACTCAATTGTAGAAGATCTGGCTCAAAGTCCTTGTGCTATGTTTGCATTGGAGGTACTCTAGTCGTGTCCTACTTAGAGAAGTGCTTGCTTTCGACAATTGGGGTAATGGAACCAAAAAATTCTTTAGTGCTCACTTTTGATATGCTGAATGTCAAAAAGAGACTTCGTCACCATATGGCTCTTCAAGTTAAGTCTACTTACCGAAACCCAATATTTTTTGGACAGTTATAGATGAGGGAGCTTCCACATGCATAATGTCTATGTCATCATGGTTGTAGTTTATAGACCTACCAAGTATGGACACTTTTCTGCATTATCTCATCCATTTAAATCCATCACGGTTGCTACTACATTTGTGGAAACAATTCAAAAGCTACGTGGAAACCCAAAGATTATTGTAAGTGATAGAGGTCCTATTTTCAGTCGAAATTTTTGCACAAAAATATTTTATTTTATGGGTACTCAGTTAGCTCATAGCTCATCTTATCATCCTAAATCTGATGGGCAGATTGAGATAATGTTTTTTTTTTGGAAGGATATCTTTGTTGCTTTGGATCTGATAAATAGACACAATGGGTCAAATGGTTGCCTCTCGCTGAATGGTGGTATAACACTTCCTTCAATACTGCAACAAAAATGACCCCATTTATAGTGCTTCATCGGTGTCATCCACTATCCATCAGATCATGTTTTAGAGATAATCCTAAGGTTCAAGTAGTGGAATATCACATCGAGAATCAAGAAACATTTCTCTGACTCTTAAAGAACAACCTCACTTTGGTGCAGAATAGAATGACACAATAGGAATATCAACATCACAGTGAAAGAAGTTTTGATGTAGATGACTGGGTATTTCTATGGCTACAACCATACAAACAAATGTCCCTCAAGGAAGCTAAGAACGATAATAAATTATCAAAAAAGTATTATGGCCCATAAAAGGTGTTGCAAGAGATTGGTACTATGGCATACAAATTGGAACTTCCTACATCTTCCCGAGTGCACCAAGTTTTCCATGTTTCATGCTTAAAGATGGTTATAAGTGAAAAGCTCTCTGTTCAAACAATATTTCTAGAGCTTGAAGATGAAGGAAAAATCATATTGGAACCTAAAGCAGTCACAAAAAGAAGAACTCAAAAACTGCAAAATCAATCAATTTTAGAGTAGCTCATCAAGTGGAAGAACTTATCCGCTGAAGATTTTACATGGGAGGATGAGAATATTATACAAAAGCATCAAAAAATACTCAAGCATTGAGTAAAACACATTTTTGAAGGAGAGGGGCAAGTTAGGTCACTATAATACTAGTGTATTCCCTTATTATTATTGTTATTGTACCCCTTATTGTTATTGTTCTGCCCTTACATTAAAATTGTTATGTCTGCTCTAATTATATTGTGACCACTTAGACTCCTATATATGGAAATGAAGCCTTGTCATCTGTATCATCCAATAATTTTTCGTTTGTGTAATGTAAAGGAGGATTCCCCCTCAAAGAGGCTATGTTTTAGGTCATTGATCTATCTGTTTCATCTATTTTGTGAGCTGGTTGTATAGCAATTGAGTTGAGTTGATTTCCTTTAGATTTCTTATGCTTTCTCATAATGAGATGAGTGCTAGTTTTCTTAATTCATAAGTGTTTTTCATCATTCTCTAATTAACGGTCATTATCAAGGAAAATTATATATTGATGTTAGATCTAAGACTTTTGTGATCCATAATGTTGATATTAGTCTTTCAGATTAATCACATCACTAGGATTTGATTGATGTTTCGAACTAGCTAATGTGGTTCATCCTCAGGACAAGGTGAGAAATCAATAGATCTGAGGGAATAAATAGCAAGGTTGCATCATTGCCCAGAGTTTGGTGTTGGAAAATAGTAGTTGGGAAATAGTTGTTAGGTAACAAGAATGTAGTAAATAAATATTTAGTTTCGATATTTTAAATGATAAAATTAAATTTAGTTATAAAGTAACTATTGTGTAATAAATAAATGTTAAATTTCAGTATTATAAGTGGAATATTGGAATTAAACATTAATTTTTAGATCTAATTGATATTAATAATTGTAGTAGTAATGTCTAGAGATAATTAATCAAATAGTTTGTCAGGATTTGACTAATAGTAATGGAAACTAATATTATTTAGAAATCATAAGTTAAATGTTTAAAAGAAATGTCATATATAAATAGTTAGTTTAAAAGGTGTAGTGGGTTAGGGTCTGACCCTATGTTTTATTGATGGAATAGTATTTAATTTAATATTATTAATTATTATTATAATCTTATAGGGGGACTCTAATATTAAATACAAAGAATAATGTACTAATGTTATGATATTATTATAGAGATTAATATTAAATACACTATTTTAGTATAATTCATTATATTAATTTCTATGATAATACTTTAATTTAGAATAAAAAATAAAAGACTAGGAATGGAAGAATGGAAACTAATCTCATAAAAATAGAGGATGGTTAAAGATGAACTGATGTTATTTCCATTATTATTGATATTATAGAGATTAATAATGTTAAAAATCCTTATCTTGATATTTAAATTCACTTATAATAGAATAAATTGGTTAATAAGATATAATATTTTTTAATCTGTATTTTAATATATATAAAGTAAGAACTATAATAGCAAGGAGGAAATCTAATCACAAAAAAAAAAGAGGAAGGAGAAAGATAATATTAGAACACAGACATACTTCAACAACAAAACAAAGAAATAAAAGAAAATTAAGGAAAGATCTAGGGGGGGGAACCAAAAGGGAAGAAGGGAGAACTAGCAATAACAGAAAGGGGAAAGGACAAAAAACTAGAAGGTGAGAACCAGAAGGAATGAAATGGGGAAAGGAGAGGGAGTGAAGGGTCAAGAGGAGAGAGATGGAATCCAGCTTTTACTTAATTTCTAGCCATCCCTATTGAGGTTATTGACATGCCTTTCAATTTCAGTCACTTCTCTGAGTTTCCTGTGGTGGAAATGATCAACCCTCGCAATGGCTTTGCAATCTTCAATGCAAACATGGTGAGTAGATTTCACATAATGCTCGGCAAGGGTTGATGTGCGGGAGTGACTGTGTCTAATGTCAGCCACATGTTCACCGACTCTCTGCTTAATAGACCTACATATCTCTCCAATATAAGGGGTACCACAAGAGTAGGGAATGATGTAGACCCCTTTCGTATCTTTAGGGTCAATAGGGTCTTTAATGGATCTAAGGGAATTTTAAATGTTTTGGAGAGGTTTGAAAGAGGAAGAGACATTCATTTTTTTAAGAATATGGGCAATCTTGTTCGTGACTCCCTAGATATACGGGAGATGAACCTTAGTGATAGGATCAGCATAGGCAAGCTTTAGTCTAGGAATCTTGCTGGCTCGGTGAAAGGTCTTGAGTCTCTTGGGCCTACTATACCCATTACTACAAAAAACTTCAAGAAGATGAGATTTCTCCTAATCGAGGTGGAAATCATCAGAGATTCTAATAGCGCGAGTAGCCAGAGTGATGAGAACCCCAAATTCCTGAGCTGGGAAGTAATGACAACTAGCATGGAGATACTATTTCGTGTGGGTATTCTTCTGAAAAATTTGGTGACAGACAGAACCATTAGTACAACTCGTGCTTAGGAATCTTGGTTGAAAATTAAATATTGGGAGGTTTAATCACTAATTACAACTCTCAACATTTTGGTGTCATTGTCAGGGAGTTCTATTTTGGTTCAGGTAAGATTGTTATTATAGAGTTTCACGGGTATTGCAGGTAGTCAGACGACAGAGAGAGTACGATAAGATATGAATGAAGAGCCGCGCATCCACTATTGTGTGGTTGCTCCAAAGTATGATCATTTGTACTTATATTTGAACTTTTATTTCCTTTTCTTTATCCATAGAAGTAGAAGTAGGTCTAGGGATAGTCAAGGCATATTTATTGATAGTTCAAAGTTTCCTACAAATTTGGGTCCAGTAACCACACCAATCACTAATCATACTAATCAACATGTAGGAATAAAGCAACAAGAAGGAGGTGTTGACAACAAAGTGGCTTTGGAGAGGGAGATCATGAATCAAGACAAGGAAAGAGTTGAACACATTATTTTTGGGAGTAGAAAAGGAATTGCGTTAGAAGAACCAGTCACAGATCTAGAATCAATTAATGTCAAGGAACATCCTTCACTACCTCTTATTGACCAAGTAATGATGAGAAGAACTCTTCAAGAACCTATAATAGACATGGACAACTAGGAAGGAGAGAACATAAGCAATGCGGAATGTCAGGGGGGGAGGAGAAGGTCAATGTTGTAGCGTATTTGGAAGAAACAATGAGGAATGACAAGGGGAAGGAGAAGGCCCACATCACAACCTATTAATAGGGAACCATAAAGGATGGAGGGGAGGACCAGAAGAAGAAGAAGAAGGAGAAGTACAAACCACTTTTAGGTTTCCTATTTTCAATGTAACCATTAATATCACTATTAAAAAATACCAATGGAATCTCTTCCAGTCTTCTACGGTAAGTCCTTCAAAGACCCAGATGCCTTCTTATTTAAATTTTAAATTTTATGTACAAGTTATAATTATTATGAGGATGCACATAAGCTCACGCTATTACCATCCTCCCTAAAAGATGCAACCCTTAGATGGTTTATGAGCCTTGGTGAACACACCATCTACTCTTGGGATGATATGAAGTAGGAAAGAAGCTCCATGACAATTCCTGAGATTAAGTGCCAAGAAATCAGAAATATGTACCAAACGATGTCACTAGAGTGGAATTAGGAAACTTATTGGAAAACTTCAAAATGGATATCCTAAACATTATTGGTAACCAACATGACACAATAAAACTTAGAAAGAAACAAGAAGATGAGAGGGTTTCCATGGCAATCTTTCGTCCTAAATGCATAAATAAGCATGCTGAGAGGGAGTGTCCCATTAATGTTTTTGAGGTTTGTGGGATTTTTTCTTTAGAACATTCAACCAAGAACTTTCCACCTCTTGGACGAGCACAAACAAAGCATGTTTCAAGGTCCTATTTTTCAAACCTATGATTAGAATCAACATTGGAGCTTCCCGCCATATTATCCTCCTTGGTTCAATCCCTAATCACTAAACACTCCTTGGAATTAGTATTGGAGGGGAAATAGTTATGGAAACACTTTTCAGCCCCAAAACCAATCTTATCCTCCATACTCAAACATTCCTAGTATGTTCTACTATCTAAACATTGAACCTTATAGGCAGGGGTACAAAAATCGTTATCAACAATGCTCGCTCCCTCTTCCTCCTTTCCACCATATTTTACCCGTGTCATTGAACCAATCATGCTTGCAGGAACCACCATCATTGAACCTGCCTCTTCCTACTTTGTTGCTTGCATAACCCATAGCTAATCCCAACCATATTAAATAGCCTCATCCTATACAAAATATGGAATTATAACCTTTTCCTACCTATATGATCACTGTTGTCCCAATAAATGAGATTCAACTGTGATATAGGAAAACAATCAATAAGGAAAAATCAGCTTTCATTATTTAGAAAGAGGCTCCTCAAGAACAAACTGAAAATCACACTCAACGAGAAAAAAAAAAACGTAGAACCAAATGAACCTCCTTACCCAAAAAGACTACTTGCTAAGAAGGAATAGATCCCAATCAAATATGAGTTAGAATCAAAATTAAGGAATGTTTGTATTAAAATTCCTCTATTGCAAGCCATCAGGGACATTCCAATCTTAACTAAAAGCATTAAAGACCTCTCTATTAAGTGGCGACGAAGGAAAGGACACAAGAACCAAAATGTAAAATTCATCACTGAAATGTCCATAATTATCTCAGATTTACCATTAAAATATATTGACCCGGGAAATCCCGTAGTGACCATCAAAACAAATGGAGTACTTCTTCCAGGCACCCTTGTAGACTGAGGAGCAACAATTAATGCTATGACTTTTGAAGACATGACATCTTTACAATTGCAAGGGATGAAACCTACACCTATTATTTCAGAATTAGCAGATAAATCCATTATTAAACCTACGGGAAATCTAGAAGATATAGTAGTCACCATGGCTTCCTAGAAATATCCCATCAATTTCATTTTCATTTCTCCTAAAAAACACGATGCCCTATATTCCTAGGATGCCCTTGGTTAGCTACTATGGATGTTGTGATAGGATTCCGAAATGGAGAAATGGTCATTTCAAATGGTTCATATAATCAAACCTTGTCAATTTCTCCCCTCATCAAACTGCTACTGAATTAGTCTTATGGCTAGAGAATCCTTATGTAGATGAGGATTGTATGTTTCCTTTATTATCATTAGAACAATCTAGAGGTCTCCAAGAACAATTGGAAGATCATATTTTGCAGCAATTGTTATATAATCGTTCTTATATTGATTATTTGATTTATTTTACTGGTTATCATCATGTTTTTAGTAATGAGTTTCAGGAAGCTTGTCATCTAGCTATATTTACCTCATTCACATCAATAGAGGACAAAAATGAGCTCACGATGGAACCAATTGAAATAAGTGAAGGATAAATTTTGTATATTGGCAATGAGCTAAATGAAGAAGAAAAAGAAAAAATTGTTGAGGATGGTTCAAGAAAAATCAAGAGCTTTTGCCTGGGAAAATTTGGACATGAAAGGAATACACCCAAATACATGCATCCACTACATCTACACCAATAAGGAGATGAGACCAATCTGGTAGCCATAGAGATGCATGAACCCATCCTTGAAATAAGTTGTAGCAGATGAGTTGCAACAATTATTGGCTGCACTTTTTACCTATCCTATTTCAGATAGCAGATGGGTGTCACCTTTGGTGGTAGTTCCAAAGAAGAATAGTAAGTGGCGCATATGCATTGATTACAGAGATTTAAACAAAGCCACCCTACAAGAATATTTTCCACTGTCATTTATTGATCAGGTACTTTACACAATTTCTGGTAAAAAGTATTTCTCTTCTCTAGACGGGTACAGATGGTATAACTAGATTCAAATAGCTGACGAAGACCAAGAGAATATCACTTTCATTTTCCCTTGGGGTACCTATGCTTATCTAGTTCTTCATTTTCCCCTTTTCAACATCCCAGCCACCTTTCAGCGCGGTGTCCTAGCCATCTTTTCTGACTTGATCCATGACTATGTAGAAGTCTATATGGATGACCTCACAATATATGGAGATGATTTTTCCCAAGCTCTCTCAAATCTAGAAAAAGTGTTGGTTAGATGTCAAGAAGCCAACCTAACCCTTGGTAGTAGTTAATGTAAAATAATGCAAACTAAGGGGATAGTCTTCGGCCATCATGTTTCATTTGAAGGAATCAAAGTTGATCCAACCGATATTGAGGTAATCTCGCATATTTCAATTCCCAGTACACAAATAGAGGTAAGTAGATTTTTGGGACATGTGGGTTACTATCCTCGATTTATTAAAACTTTTACAAGAATTAAAACCCCTTTATTCAAATTATTAACTAAGGACGTTGATTTTGTTTGGAATGATGATTGTCAGCATGATTTTTAGGTATGAAGGGACACACTATCCACCATTCAATTATTTAAGGGACCAAATTGGTCCTTACCATTCCACATTTGCAAGGATGCTTCTGATATCGCACTTGGAGAATTTTTAGGACAAAGGGAAGATCATTCTCCTCATGCCATTTACTTTGTTAGAAAGATTATTCCCCTTGCTGAACTAAGCTATTACTTAAAAGGAATTTTTTGCAGTTGTTCATGCCATTAGCAAATTTAGACATTACATAACTGCTTATGAGACTTTGTCCATACTAATGATTATGCCAGTAGATTCTTGATCAACAAACCTATCACTAATGGTAGGATTACTAAATGGTCCCTACTTTTGTAAGAATTTAATATAATTGTGATTGATAGGCCTAGGTGAGATAATTTTGTAGTTGACTTCTTGTCTCGAATGAATTTCATGCAGGAAAATGTACCAAATAAAGTACCATTCTCAGATGAATAATTGCTTTCCATATCTACCATTACTCCCTTGTTTGCATATGTTGACAACTACCTCGTGTTAGGAAAGTTGCCTCAGAATCTATCTACCAGGGAGAAACATAACATTATATGTCGTAGTGCCAACTACTCCTAGATCAACGGAGACTTATTCTACACCAGACCCGACTTGATGATGAGGAGATGTGTGTGAGAAAATGAGATATTTGATGTCTTGAACATTGCCATAGTGAGCCATGTGGGGGGAACTTTGCAGACAAAAGGGCCACATACAAATTCCTTCGTACTAGGTATTATTAGCCCTCACTTTTCAAATATGTCAAAATGTTTGTATTCAGTTTTGACGCTTGTCAGAGGGTTGCAATGTGAATTCCTTCGAATTAGATGCCCCTTTAGACACATATCAATAAAACCATTCGCGAAGTGGGCATTAGATTTCATGGGTCATATCTCCCCCATGTCAAAGAAGAAAAGGTATATTTTAGTTTACACCAAATATGATACGAAGTGGGTGGAAGTGAAGGCTTTGTATGCGGCAACCAAAAAGGTAGTAGTGGAATTCCTCTTTGAAGACATTTTCACTAGATTTGGATTACCCCGTGTGTTTTTTATTAACCAGGGTACGAAGTTCACATTGAAGTTAGTCAAGTCTCTCACTGAACAATATCGAATCATACATCGAAAATATACTCCTTACCACCCCCAAGCCAATGGGTAGGAGGAATGTGCAAACAAAGCATTAGAATCCATCTTAACTAAGACCATTCAGTTAAATCACAAGGATTGGGTTGACAAGTTGTTGGAGTAATTATGGTATTATCGCATAATTTGGAGGAATGTGAGAGGGCACACCTCATATGAGCTAGTTTATGGTAAGGAGGTGTCGCTGCCTAGTAGGTTCCAAGTGGAAACATATTTAACTGCCACTCAAATCATGATGGCTCTTAATTAAGGCCAAGAACAAAGGTTAATGCAGTTGAATGATCTTGACGAGATTAGACAGGATGCATTCCATCGAACCATTTTGGTGCAAGATCAGAGAGCTCGTTTACATGAAAATTTTATTAAAAAGAAGATTTTTCATCCATGAGATAGGGCCTTGCTTTATGATAGTAAGTTCAAATAGTTCAGAGGTAAATTCTCCACTAGGTGGTTAGGTCCTTATGAGGTGGATGAGGTTTCTGAAAATGGCTCATTCTGCATTAAAACTATTGATGGCAATCACACCTCTTTCGTAATAAATGGTCGTCGACTCAAGATTTATCACCAACCACTCTCCCAATAACAATTTTTGTAGAAGGTAAGAAGAGATCCAGAGAACGAGTTGGTCCATGAAAATCACGAACATCTTGCTATTTCATTGGGTTGATTTCTTATATATATATATAATCAGTGGGTTGATATTTTTTTATATCTTTAGGTGTTTCTCCTCACAACTCATGTAGAATAAAGGACAAATGTGTCTTGGGTAAGTTTATTACTCTAGCTAGACTTGAAAAATTATTTATGGAAAAGGAGCATGTTAGAGTCTTCTTTGGATGATTTTCAACTCTTAAAAATTGAAATTCCCAAGAAGTGATTGATCTAGGATCATAAAAAATATATGGAAAAATGGTAGCCTAGGGATTCCTTGAGTACAAATTGATTATTTTATGAAATTAAGGAAATACCTACAGAAAAGAAGCCCCTTGGTGTCTCCTTTAGGTGGTTTAGAATCTCTAAATATGACAAACTAGAGCAATGGCTACTTTAGGCTCATTAAAATTATATAGTAGCAGTAGTTATGGATTTGCTCGGTATAGAATTATCCTTTTCCAGGATTAGAATAATAAATATTGAAAAGAAACCCCCCTAGATCTTTCTTTCTAGTCATTTCAAGCTCTCTAAATATGAAATTCCTCAGGTAGATATCATCATTGGCCTGGTTAAAATCTATGGGATGGTGAGGAGGCTTACCATGTTCTAAGCACAACCTTCAACAAATTTCATGACATTCAATCAAGGAGAAACTTGTAGATTTTGTACTCCAAGTTTTATTGTACTTAACAACTTTATATGCTCTAATATGTAAAAAATAAAATTTGTTATTGTGAATCTATTTTGGGAGCAACATTTCTAGGGAACATTTGGTGTTTATGCTTCATTTTCATAAGCATCGCTTCATGATTAGCGTCCTCTTCTACTATCAACCAAATATGGTCGATCTCTACAGCTCAATATGCTAAATCATTTTGAGTTAGAAAGGTATGTTCTCATGATTTGTTTAGATCTAATTGAGAATTGTTAAAATGTTGTCGAGTGATATGCAACCGCTAGTTCCCTAAACATTTCTACCCTTTGTTTCATATCAAAACCCTTACACTCCTAGTCCTATAACCATTACCTTATCCCTATCATCATTCCTAAAAGACCCCTGTCAACCCTTTCATCTCATGTTAAATCCTCCCCGTCGTCCTAATCATTATCAAACTGCTCCACCTAAACCCCATATGAACCATGGTTATTATCACATCTTCAGCCTTGTACTACTTGTCATCGTGATAGCCATTCCCATGGAAGCATGATGAGGGTGAAATAATTAGAACTATGAGGGTGGAGTCATCAACATGATGGGGACAATTCACTTCAACATCAAGGCAACCATTTTGTTTTTTAATCATAAGGGAATTGTATTCCTATCTTAGTATTGCGGGTAGAGAGTTAAAAAGTTTAGTTGGATTTGGAAATTGTGGTTTTACACAGGCATGCGGGGTGATTGCCATGAGCCAATCTTTGGCCATTTTTCCTACAACTCTGAGTATCAACAATGCAACAAAGTTCTTGAGGAGGAGGGTTGGTCTCCATTTTTAAGAAAAATTCAAGGAGACAATGATAAAGTAGTCATTGAATTTTCTCAGAACTTTGATGGAGAGCATGTTAAAGTTGTTAATTTGGATTTTAAGGTTATCGAGGAGTCTCTTAGCTGCACTATATTGTTACACTCTATGGGTGAATCATTCTTCAAGGGTTTGCAATTACATATTCCAAATTGTTCTTCATTCCTAAAGCCAACATATTAGTCAATCAACTAGACGAAATTTTTACTACCGAGTTGTATCGAAGAGAAATGGCACCCTTTAATCGCCATGT
The DNA here is from genome assembly GCA_000404065.3 of Pinus taeda. Lineage (NCBI taxonomy): Eukaryota > Viridiplantae > Streptophyta > Pinopsida > Pinales > Pinaceae > Pinus > Pinus taeda. The sequence goes on along the minus strand of APFE030110039.1, from coordinate 129,535 downwards.
TACATCATTATGTTACCTCTGAGGGAAATTATGCTATAGTGTTTTTATATCATATTCGACTATTATCACATTTTTTAGAAGATAACAAGATCAATATTTCACATTTCTTGAATTTAAGCTTGCATAAAATGTATCGAAAGGTACAATCGGCGAGCAGGAACCTTGAGAAAACCTTATATCACCATAGTCTTATTAAAATGGTAGTTTTTGCTGAGCTTACAAAATAGTGGAGGTCTTCAGAAGAATTCTTGATTGAAAATTTTCCTGGGGAAGAGACTTGGTTCAAAGGTCGACAACGGTTGGTGGAACAGTCACTTAAGCATAGAAGAGAGACCTTGTCATAACATTCCCAAATGATGCCTACCTTACAAATAACCTTATCTCTCCTATTTTTGGAAACCCTCATGGATCGTCACCTTGTTCTAATACTATGAAAGAGGGGTCATCTTCAAAATTCAGAAGGGTAAATAAGTGAAGGTACATGCAGAGTAGGAGTCGTAAAGACTGACTTGATCCAACTAATATTATAGGGTCGAAAGGTAAAGAACCTACATCTAAAGCTCCTGAAGCTCACGCAGGACCAAACGAAAGTCTAAGTAGAGGAGAACTCTTTTTCTAGCCCAAGTTACAACAATGTCCAAGGTAGAGACTTTGATCCAAGGCTATTGAAGAACTAGAAGCATGAACAAACTTAAGACTCCTAAAGTTATAAATTCTGAGTCTATTAATTTTATTTCCTATCTTGACTCAGATGGAAAAGAATTTCATTCTTCCCCTGAAGAATATCTTGTCTTAGCATCTACAACACACATCCCCTTCGACATTGCACAAGATTTGGAAACACAGTTCCCTATTTAGTCCTCGCCCAACAATAACATTAGTTAAAATGTCAACAAAGAAGTTCAACAAGCTTCCTCATGAGGGAAAGGTCATATAGAAACACCAGGAGGTAGTGCCTCCCAACTATTGACAACACCCATGAAAAATATGAGTCCTATAACAAAAGAAAATGTGAGTATTCATTTAGTGAAGTTGCAGAGAAAGATTGTTAAACTTCGTATGAAATAAAACAAGTATCAAGTCTTATTTCAGTATGTCAGAGAATTTGACCATTATATCAGAGAAACTGGTCTTTAATTTTATTCCTGGAATGATGAGATAAAGCAGAAAAACAAGCAATTTCTATGTTGGAAAATCTCCAGGACAAAACCCACTGAAAAGCTAAGTACTCAAGAGCTTGCTTTTGTAGTTTCAGAAGTGTTTTGTTCCAATTAAGCATGGGTTGGAGGTCTTGGTTAAGGCCACTAGTCTTTGACCAAAGTTTCTTTTGCTACCACGTCAGTACTATTTTTGGCATACTATGGCAACATGCATGAGGACATGCATTCGAATTGGCATGGGGGGATGTTGGTGCCCATTTTTGTCCCCATGTTTCTAGCTCTTATCCCTATTTTCATCATCTTTTTCCTATGAAAGTACTCCTACTACCCACCATATCACCTACATCACTCCCTAAACCCTACTCATACATGAAAAGAGTTAAATTCACTTAACTCACATTTCTTTTCTATTTTTGATTGAATTTAAGTGAATTTTTGAGTCATGTCCCTATATGCTAACTATTTGTTCACGGGTTTAGCTAGAAGCTTGGAGATAGGGTTGATAGATCTGCATGAATGGAAGGATTCCTCATCATCAACCAATTGATCCTTGACCGAGTTTGAGACAATGTGGCCATGTGGGATCTTTATTCTTGTTCTGACAAAGAAAGATTACACAACGATCTCTGAGGATGGGCACAATGCTTCTAGGATCAATTTGATATGTTAGGTGTGATAATTCCAAGGCCAAAGATCCTATAGATAAGAATAAAAGGGCAAGTTTCCATCTCTAAAAGCCATATTGGATGTCATGAATTAATTTTTTAATCCTAAGGAGACCATGTCTCTTGATGCCTTTTTTCTCCATGAATACGGAATAGTGGATATTAGCAAAGTTAAATTCCATAGTCTATGTTTAGTATAAATACTCTATAGATATAGTTACCAAAAAAATAATATAAATATTATATTATAATAGTTATGGTAAATATAAAACATAATATTATAATAATTAATAATTGAAAAAATATATCCTCATTGTAATATTATAATTCAAAAGACCATGAAAGTTAATTAAATTTAACAAATACTTATACAAAGTATTACTGTAAAACTGATCAAAATGCCCTTTTATTATTTCTAAGGATACATTAACATGAAATATAGGATTTTCAAAATGATGTGCCATAGTAGTCTTATGTAATTGGAAATATTGTGAAATATATGTAGTTTGGAATCTAGATCTCCTAAATGAAGCCCAAATTTTACTTGATAAAGTCATAGTTATATTTTTATTCATAGTTATTTCTAGATCCTGTGACTTCATGTTAAAGGAATCTTAGATGGATAATTTTGGAGGCAGGTGTAGATTAAATATGATTCGTTAAGAAAAATAAAATAATATGTTATTAGAAAACAATGTAGTTTTTATAGGTGGTTATATTGGGATGGTTCTAATATGAAGTTATTTGAATTTTCTGTAAAATTTGGAATTTAAAGTTCAAATTCTCTCCTCACGTATTAGTTGAGGTCTCCTTGAAAATTTGTTTGAAAATCCGTATAAAGTGGAATTACCAATTTCTCCAAATACTGATAGATATATCTAGAACACTAAGAATGTGCATTCTTTTATGATGAATTTCCATTGTTACCATAGTGTAAGGGTTATGGGCCATGTTACATGATAAATGGAAATAATGTGGTGTCTGTCTATTAGTGAAAGTTGTGAAGAACAATGTTTCCTTATTCCTTTTGTGAAGTTTTCTTTTTATCCGTTTTAGTTTTTGGTGTTTATGTTGTTAGTGCCTAAATCTACCTCACTCTGAGAAAGGTAGGATCTAGGGTAACATCAAACCAAGCTTAACCTGGTAGCTAGCCCTACCAAGTCGGGAGAGGGCTCTCTCCTTGTGAATCTTAGTAGAATATGATCAATGAGACTTGAGATGACTGATGTAAAGATTTATTTTAGGCTAGGTATGTGTTCAAAAGAGTTTTATTGAATTTGACGATATTTTGTTGGCTCAAATGTGAAAGGTGGATTTCGGTCTAGGGAATGGGATCAATTTTGTAGAGATCTTTGTGGGGTGAGGTAGGAAAATGACTTAGTACTTCAAATTCAGTGAGATGGAGAGATTTTAGACTGGTGAGGAGTTGAAGAGGACATGAAAGTCTCAGGGATCCTCTTCAAATAGTTGAAAACATAAATAACTAAACAAAACCCTAGGTAGAGCACTACAATTCAATGAATTCTACCTTTATCCTTGTTTCATTTAGTTGAGATGAATAGAGAAAGATAATCGAATACATAAAACACATGTAAACTTGCAATTACAGAAGGAAACACAATACCAAATCAAGTTGCCATAAGAATCCCATAAAGTGTTGCAAAACCTGGTTTATTCCTTTGCCAAGCTATTGAAATGAGTGTACAATAATGCTCCAAGCTTTCCCAAAAGTCCAACCTTTGGTAATGACTGAAAAGCTAGTAGATATAGGCAAAAAACAGCTCATCCTAGCCTTTAGGGGTCAAGTTCATAAGTTTAGGATCTATTTCGACAAGATCTAAAATGAGAACTAAAAAGTAGGCAGTGGAACAACTTGCCTCTAAAAACTAGGAAACTGATTCATTTAGTTGCAAACTACCTTTTCATGGATGAATTGACCTCTATGAGTGAAAATTTAACATATTTACATCAAAATCCATCAAGTCACATCAAATTACATTATCAGTTTGACTATTAGAAAGAAAAAAGTCAAAATGAGAAGAAACTAGGCGAAAAGCAGAGTTTTTTGACGAAAATGACAGTTTCATTTTGTGCACCGCGCTCTTGTCCCTGTGCACCGTGCCACTTTAGAGCTGCATTTGGAGGCCTTCATGTGCATCAAATTTGATCCAAGTGGGCTTTCTGGAAGGGTCTACCTGTCTACTATCCATAACAAGTGGAATTTCTGAATTTGGGGTGTTTTTGACCCTTTTGGAAGCTCAAAACTTGTCAAAATTTCTTGGCCATGTTAGGGACATTCATATTTTTCCATGAGGAATGTAAAAATTCTAATTTTTCCTCAAAAGGAGGTCCCTAGAAAAAACGCGCGCCAGGTGGTGCGGCGCACCAGGCAGAAAAACTTGTTTTTTAGGGCAAAAATTCAAAATTTGCAAAAAGTTTCCCAAATTTCCTAAAATTTGGGCTAAGTGTCTTTCACCAAGTGCTGTGTTGGGCTAACAAAGCCTCAGCCAAGATTTGGAGTCTATCTTGCTCTTTTCTCTTCCTTGATGATTTCTTTAACTTGGCCTTCAAAATTCTGATTCTTGCTTTGTACACCTTGTTTCTCGCCAAGTAGTGGTAGGTTATGCACGTAAGCATATTTTTCTCTATGTTGGCCTTCTAAGGAGGAAGAAAAACAATTCTTGGGATAGTAATCAACGAGGAAGAAAAAAATACCAAAAACCCTAGAACAATTTCCGAGATCATCTCTCAACCATCATCTAAGGAGTGAAGCTTTTTCAAAAGACCTAAGAACGCTAGATAAAATAAAATTGTCATCTTCATTGAATGGGTTTTGAAAGGAATCTCTCTGTCATTAAATCAAAGATTCAACCTTTGAAGAACTCCATCGAAGTGTTCTCTCCCCAAAATGGATCAAGGAATACTCTTGTAGAAAGAATCTATCAAGAAGTAATCTTCTGCTATCTATATCACTATCAAGTTAAAGGAGGAAGCAACATCTACTCAACTAAGTATATTTATGACTTCATATAAATCTATCAGAATGTAGTTTTTACCAGGAGAGCACCAAATTAGTTGGGGCTTAAAATTTTCTTGCATGGAAGAAAAGAACAGATCTAAATCTTATTGAGAATGAAGTCATCAGGCACATTAAGGGATCAATCACCCAACCTGCTCAAAAATGTTCCCAATCATTTGCTAAATACATGAAAGGGGCAGTGATGGCCTAGAGTATTCTCATAGAATCCATTAAGGACCCGTCATCCCACGTGTATCAAAATGAAGCACTTCAAAAGATATATATAAAAAATTGGTAGAGTTGTTTTCCATAAGTACTACAGGAGAAGTCGTCTTTATAAGGAGATAACTCTACAAATTGAATATTTCAAAGGAATAAAAAATAGCCTCATATTTCATGAGGATTTCACAAATAAGAGATCAACTTCAAGATCTCGGTGAAATAATGTCTAACAAAGAAATCACCATTATAGTATTAAATGCACTACCGGAGGAATGGGGCAACTTCACTTCAAGTCTTTATGGGAAGAAATAAGTCACTCCTTTCCATGATCTATGGTTATTATGCAATATTCAAGAAACCGAGATAAAGGAAAAAACTAACGTAGGATCAAATGAGAAAAATCAACCATAATTTGTTATCGCAAAGAGAAAAGGAAATTTTGGTAAATTTTGTCCTTAGAAAAAGAAGAACATGGTTAAGATTCAATGCTATGGATGTCACGAATATGGGTACTAGAGGAGAGATTGTACTAAACTTAAGAAGGGAAATAACACAAGAAATTATGAAGAAGCCCATATTACTGAAGAAATGAAAGTCCCTAAGATGAAGAAGCTTAAGAAGGAGGAAGTGAGAGATCTCTACTATCAATGAGATAATATCCTCCACTAAGGTACTCTTCAGTTCTCTAAACTATTGCTATCTAGATAAGAATAATTGGAAATAAGATAGGATAAGTCATATTCGAAGATTACACCATGGTAGAAGCATTAGAAGTAAGAGCTCATCACATCACCATAGGTAATATGAAGGAGGAACAAAATCTATGGCAGTCAACTATGAAGGATATAGCTCTTGGAAAACTCATTGAAAGCTCAAATGACACTTATGGGATTAAGAAAGAAGTCATATAAGACAAGGCTCATCATACATCAATCAAAAGGGTGACATCTGCAGAATAAGATATTTAATATCCTCAAGATCCTCTAATGGGATATTCATTGAAAGGTTCACCGAGTAGAAGGGGAAGCGAGTGTTTCATCAAGAATTTCAAACTTGTGGAATGAATGAGATGATGCTATGCTGATATAAAAGTGAAGCAGATCAAGGGATTGAAGCTCTTTCCAAAGAAGTTTTTGCATGGAGTCTTGATGACCCAAAGGAAAAATGAGGCATGTGTGGTTACATTTGATATTGTGCGAGTCATGTCATATTGTTGCATATATCATGAACCAATGATATATCTTAATAGGATGATAAAAAGAAAGGATATCCTCTCTCAAAGGGTTGTAGGAATGCATGGGTCACACATTCGCTATATGAAATGAACATAATATGTCTTGATGTGAAGTATGAGCTGGTTGACTATAATTGAGGAACTCTTATTAGAAGCTCCTGGGAATTAAATGTGTGAAGAAAGGAAGGAATAGATCATGGAAAATGAAAAATGATAAAGTAAATCAACATCTGAAGGATCGAGAATATTTGACTAGGATATCTCATTAGAAGATATGAAGACTCTGATGGAGACTCAAAATGAAAGGGATTCTTGAAAATATATATCTTTGGGATACGTGTCGATATGTATGCAGGATGTTGATGCAAACTACAATATGTTAATGTGAAATACCATCACAAAGGTAATGCCTTTAGTGTTCATTTCTTTATTTTTGAACAAATATGTGGATGAGCTTATGCAAGACTGCCAAGGGAAGAACTATGAAAATCTTCCACGAGAACCATGTAGAAGTATGTAATATCCTTCCAAAGGATATGGTATGAAGAAAACATCATGACATGAAGAAAGGCCAGATGTAGACTGATGGATCACTTTCTCATGAAAGGAATAATGAAATGACTGAATCATGGATGAAAGTGATGGGTGGTTTATTCCCTATCAAGAAATCCCAATAGATGAGGACCCCATAACAATTAAGAAATGCATTAAATTGAAGGAAGGAGCTCTTCAAGAAGTTGGTTGTCTTTTCATCTCCACCTGAGGAGCTGTTGTAGGTCCCTAATTAAGAGGGAGCCTAGAAACACATTTATTACTTGGAATAAACTTGGAAGATTCCTATGCAAGAGGGAGCTTGTGTACATTTCTTCTCTAGGAATGTGTACCTTCCTTTATTGAAATATATATGTACTCCCTAATTAAGAGAGAGAGATAGACACATCATTATGGTCCTCACTTAGGAAGACAAAATGGAGGATTTTGTAATCATCTAGAATCTAATGCTCTTTGAGGATGAGATCGGGAATCCAACATAAGAGTAGTCATTCTTGGAGGATTGGGAATCCAAGATAAGGATGGTGAATTTGGAATCCAAGATAAGAATATTCCTAGTGGAACACAACCTAAGAACCCAGGTGGGGTATTTTCTAAGAGAGAAATGATAAGGGTGTTTATGAACCATTACTCTCACCAGCATTGAGCTCAGATCCTGTGGAGAGATAGATTTGTTAGTGAAGGCCTTCCTATGTGACAATTTTCGTTGATATTATGATATATAGATAGGTTACCAATCTCATTCTTCTTATGACAAATTCTTTAGATTGAGGATGACAAAGTACCATTATGAATAACTCCCTAGTTAAGAGGGAGTGTTGAATAGTGTAAATATGTTCGTTCTTCATACTGCCATGTAATTATGATTTTATGTAAAAGATGCAAAGAAGAAAAATAAAATTATTATAATGCTTGACTCATGAGTTTCATGAAAAAGAGATTTTATTTTTAGTTAAGTCTCCCATTGAGAGCCTTGATGGACTTTTTCATCTAGTCATAAAATTCGAAAGGGTTGTTGTCATGTACTGAAGGCATGTTACACATAGTAGAATAAAATTTTGTTTTTGTCATTCTTTCTCCGAGACCTTGTCACTAGTCCACACTCAAGTCGTCTTACAATGAAAGGGAAAATTATAGAAATATAAAGTCGTCCTATTCTAGTGATCATGTCGGCCTAATAGTCATGGAAAAACAACTATATATAGTAGTGCTCAACTCCATTTGGAGGAAAACAATTCAGTCAAACAAATATGATATAATCAAGTGTGAAATTCATTCTAGAAGGAGCCTTAACATCAAGGAAGGAAGAAGAAAGGATAGCTAAGGATGTTACATGATTATGGGATTGTTTTTGAGCTAATCCACCCTCACATGTCTGAAGATTACAAATTTGAAGGAGGTCTAAAGTTGTAGTCATATATGGGTGATTTAGACTGGGTGAAAACTTCAGTGAAGGAAGCCAAGCAGAAGAGAAAGAAGTCTCACTCCAAAAGGAGACCATTCAAGGATAAAAAGGTTGATCTAGGGTTTCTTTTATGAAGCAAAGGTTTGTAGACCTACAAGAAGAGGTTGAAATTCTGTAGGAAGTCGAGAAGAAGAAGAGGAAGAAGAAGAAGAAGAAGAAGAAGAAGAGAAGCATTGATCTAGGGGTAAATAGGAGGCTTGTGACTTGGTCTTGGAAGGGCTCTAGTGTCAAGGGTATTTCTCATGATCTTGGTATTCATCAATTGAAGGTTTGATATGAAAAATTCGTTTTGGTTTTCCTCTCAAAGAGTGAGAGGCTTTGGCCATGGATGATAGTCTACATACTATGTCTCCTATCTCTTTATTGTTCATGAATTGGTAATTGTCTTGATGCAAAGAACACAATAAGAAGATCATAATCAAGAAGTGAAAAAACACTCACAATAAATTATGAAAGTAGAAACATCATCTAACTATCAATTCCCCAGAGTTCTCAACATACAGACATGGTTATTACACTTAGCATCAATAGACAAAGTTTTGATATCAGTTTGTACATGACAATTTTGTCATTTGGCAACATGGCCTACCTACTCTCAATACCTCTCTCGTATTCTAATAGCATTTCTCTCAACATTCAATTTTGCATGGAAATTGAATTGGATAAATCCATCAATTTTACAAAGACAAGACACACACAAACCATTACCTTCATGCCAATTCCCACCACCACTTCTCCTAAAAATTACTTCACTTGAAAACTTTTACCCCAACAGCGAGCATAATATCTACTCCCTAATTCCTTTTTAAAGAAAATGCCCAACTAATCCAAGATTCCAATGTTAATGGTTACTGTTAGGGCCATGGAGGGAAAATTTGATCCTTTTAAAATGTTTCTAAGTAGGATGAATATTAGATGTAGCAAACAAGGACCGTGATGGATAATTATGCGTGTAGAATCAAATCAAAAAAATTAGGATTTGAAGGTGTTATGAATAAGTGAAAAGAATTGCAATGGTTAGATGATGTTGAAATAAATTTATTGAAGAGGGAAAGTTGGTAAGTGGGGAAGTAATTGTTAATGGATATTTCAAGTATGAATTAGTTATCAAGCAAGGTGAATAGGACAACTGGACGATATTGTCAGAAAATTTTAGGTAGTTAGGCCAACATGGGAGACTTCACAAGTTGGACGAAATTTGAGTGAACTATGATAAGAACAACATTATATATATATATATATATATATATATATATATATATATATATATATATATATATATATATATATATATATATATAAGGATAATATTTCTTCAGTGTAGGGGTTTGAGAGGAAGGCAGTTGAGGTCAGTGGAGTTCAATTTAGCCAGTCACTATATCAATGAGTTCAAGTGGGGATGATTTTATTAAGCTTGGTATCTATTGTTCCTTTTTTTTCATTGGATCAAGATGGTTATGTGTCTAAATGTTTAATGCTTGAGTCTCTATGTTAGTCTCGTGTCTAAATTTTTAACACAGATAGAGATATTTAATACTCTATTGCACTAAAGTCTATAATTATCTTCCAGGGAAAATTTTAAGAATCACCATAAATTTATATGTATAATAAATGGGCGAATCCCCATGATACATAGGAAAAATGGGAGGGGATTTTGTCAATAGTATAATATGTATATATAATTTTTTTGGTGAATCTCTCGCCGCATTATATTATCTTGTAAAGTCATGGTGAATCTATTACTAAATTATAAAATATTGTAAGATCTTGGAAAATCTTTCACTAAATAATAAAAAGTGAAGTCTTGGTGAATCTTTTGTTAAAGTATGAAACCATATATGATAATAGGAAAACATATTCATTAAATTGTAATATACTAACATACATGTTTGGAAAAAAGAAACATAATTTTCTCTTCCTACAAAAATGTTATAAGTTTTAGTGGCCATGTTTGTCAAGGTTCTCATTGTACACTCTTTCATATCTTTGTATTAGCTTTGATAATATTCTGCAACAAAGTTATTGTAGGTGTTGATCTTGACCACCAGTTCTATCAAGGTAGGAGATATTTTCTCTACCACTTTTGTCAAGCTTTCAAATTTATTATTCCATAGACTCCAACTGTGAGATTAAAAAAAAAAAACACATTATGTTTACCCCAACATGCCAACAAGTAGCAAGCCCCAACTATATAATATAAGAAAGTAGTAGGTATCCCAAAGGCCTGAAGGGGATCTAATGGAAAGAAGTGACGATTATCAGAAGCCTTCCAATCAATATATTAATGTATACATATAGATTTATTATTATTTTGATTGGAAATCCTCAATTAAATAATAAAATTTAATTATGTCTCTTCCAATATAAATTTCTTATTAGCATAATTCACTACCTTCATATGTCTCACATTTTTTAACAATGTTATAACATGTGGATTAATTTCCTTTTTGGTGCACAATCTTTCCCTTTTAGGACAATATGGTGCACTGGCCATACCCCATATGGTGCACTGGATCAACCCCTACAGATCATTACAACAAATTAAGAAAAATAGAGAAGATGAAAGGTTGTACAACCCAGCATATTTTTCAAGCACTGACCCAACCCCTATAGATCATTACGACAAATTAAGAATAACAGAGAAGATGAACGGTTGTACAAACTAGCATATTTTTCAAACAACTAATCCAACATTAGTACGTTAACTTTTTATGAAGACATCATATTGAGAATGTTTGAAAAATGGTGGGAAATCTGGGCATTGACTATCTCTCTTCTGTGAGGGTGATGTTGAAAGAGTGATAAAATTTCACTGTTTTGATTTTTTTTGTTTTCGTTAAATCAGAAAAACCAATATTAATGGATATATTGGTATTTTTCACTAAATTTTGTTAAGTGACTAAATGTAGCTTTAACCATTCACATTAAGATGTTTTTTATAATATAATTTCCTAAGTCTATGTAATATCTTCATTATCATAAAAACCAACCTATATCCATCTTAACTCCACTTCTGCCACTCTTGGAGGGATGAAATCTATTTATCCCTCTCGGCACTTGGTAGACCTGGAATTAAGATGGATCTAAGCTGCTAGAATTTCCCCTTTAAATAGTCTATGCTCACATGAATACCATGATATTACCATGGGTCAATACCATGGGTTATGATAAACCTCAAGCTTAAAAAATACTATTAGTAATTTATAAAAGTTATAAAATTAACAATTGATTTTTATTTTATTTTGAACCGGTTTTATAGTTGACTTACAATATTCAACATGCTCAATTGTAAATTGTACCTTTGACCATAGAGCACACTTTTATCTCTTTTTCGAGCTATGTTAAAAACTAAAAATGAACCCCCTTGGAGTCCTCTTTAAGCTCTTTTCAAACTCTCTAAACATGAAAAGGACCTAGTTATCTTTGTATTTAAACTCGTTAAAACATCACATAGTGATGGATTCACTCAAAGGATAGAATTATACAAAAGCATATGTTGTCCTCCTCAAGCTTGATAAAAATAAAGAGGCGTTGGTCAGCGATGACTAGGGAAAATGGGAAAAAGGGGAAAAACACATTATGATAGCAGGTCGCTCTTCAACATGACATTTTCACTCCATCACCATGACTATTTGGGTTGGGTTATTAGCTTGATGGTTATCACCATTGGTCTATCATACCATCCACCACATTCTTCTGGGTCAATGCTACCAATTTATTTTAGTGTCGCTGACATGTTCAAGGGAATTCATTCAGTCAAAATCCATCCTTTGCAATACCATAGACCTTCGTTTCATGAGCACCATTCATGAACCTTCTGTTTCCAGTCAAATTCCATCTCCAAAATCACTACACTCATTTCGTGTCAGTGATGTGGGATACCTCAAAACCCTCCTGCGACAACTCGCTTCTTGTCGACATCAACACATTATCTAAGAAGTTGACTTAGAAACACACTTCTAGTAACTTGAGGCTTGCACACTTCAATGGCGGGTTTCTTTCTTCCAGTGATAGGTTAACATCAATGGCCTTCGACCAAAACACTTTGTATGGTGTTCGACATCAAATCATCCATTGACACCATGCAGAATGTACTGCAGTACCTTGAGGATCATTATCATTACTGGTGATTTCTCTCATGTCTATTAACAACTTACATCACTGGCTAGTAATCAGATAGTGTCTTCCCATGTTCAACTTCAGATCATATATTCACATGGTTAGATTCGTACTTCATCGAATGATTGAATGAGATAGAAGACCCCCAATCTAGTTTCTTCCATCCAGGCTACAATTTCAGGAGTACTAAATCATATGTACAATGTATTTACATTGATGGTCATTCTGATCATGGGTCTATATCTATAGATGATTGTTTATGTACATGTAATGAAAGTTTTTGGGTTGAGCATGGGTATGCATTCCCCTAGTGGTTCATGTAAAAAATAAAAATAACATGATATATGTATTGTAATTGATGCAGGTCACCTTACACTTCGATACCTCATCATCACATCGTAAAGCATTTCATTCGACATTGTCATTTTTCTGAGTTCATGCTTTAGGGGGTTGTTGTTACAAATCCATTTGGGCACATCAATCCCATCATCCATATTAGTGTTTAGGGCTCATCAAAACCTAGTTTCAGTTGCTACATTCCCTAAACAAGTCACCTCATTGAATGCCTCCTTCCTAGACAGTTTCATGACTTGAAGAAATCCAGAAATGGCCTCTAGAGGGACCAGCCCATGTAGGACCATGTAAGGGTGCACTGTAGAGAAGTTAAGTCCATGCCATGGTGCTCTCCAGAGCACTTAGGCTTCATTTCACCTGTGTTAGGTAGGTTTGAGTGAAATTCACATAGGGTTTGGGGAATATTCTTATCTCTTGGAGTCGTTTAGAGGGTTCCCTCACTTATCAACTCCTATGAGCTCGAAAATGGATGAGAATGAGTTAAGATGAATACTATTCTCTCATCCCTTCCTCCATGGAACTAATTCTAAGTATGGAAGGCCATTCAATACTACAATTTATGACAAAAACTCCTTCGTCTCCCTATAAATTAACAACTCATCTAAGTGATCAGGGGATGGATTATGTTGAATTGTAAGGAGATAATGTTGCTATGAGATTTGGCTTTGAAGAATGTATTGTAATGCTACAAGTTGGTCATGCTTTTGGTGTGATGTGGATGGGATCCAAGCTAGAGGAATGACTTTGAATCAGATACAATAGTTGTAATTCCATCTTATATTCAATAAAGTATTTGAGCCTTTCTCCCATATGTTTTAATTTGCTTATAATGCCTATATGCGTGAAATGTATTTGATTCCATTCACTTATATTCAATAGATATTTCACTTTGATTAATTCCTTGTTTTCTTTTGTGTTTACAGGTACTTCTCAAGCATATTAAGTATGGGAAGGAATGGCAGGATCAATACAAAGGAGACAAGAGGAAAGCAGAACTACAAGTAGGTATTCTCATATTCTCATATTATCTATTGCTTATAGGAAAAGACTAAAATAATTTAAAATGTTGTTTAGATATGGCTACTTACCTAGGGAATTAGTATTTATCCATACATATTGAATTTTCCAAAACACTCATGAGGGTCATTATGAATTTTTGGTCATGGCTTTTGGCCTCACCAATACACCTTCTATGTTTCAAGGTTTGATGAATTCCATTGCCAAACCCGTCCTTAGAAAATTTGTGTAAGTATTTTTCTGCGAGGATTTCTCGGGTTGACAGGGTGTTATTGCAAGTTATTTAAGAATCATGGTAGAATAGTGGCACCTCTAACAACTTTACTAAAGAAGCATGCATTTTCTTGGACTCCATAAGAAACAAATACTTTTTAACATCTTAAAGAGGCAATGTGCCAAGCACCGGCCTTCACTACGCTAGACTTCACAAAAACCTTTATTGCGGAATGCGATGCCTCAAGAAATGGAATAGGTGCTATTTTAATTCAAGAAGGATGACCTATTGCTTTCAAAGGGCCTGCAATCGAAGGAGAATATTTACACCAAGCTATTTATGAGAAGGAAATGTTGGCAATACTACGTGCTCTTAAGAAATGGTGACCCTAACTAATGGTAAGACACTTCAAGGTAAAAGCATATCATGATAGCCTTAAATAATTTTTAGAACAAAGATATCTTCAGAAGAGCAACAAAAAAGGATTACAAAGATGTTGATTTATGACTTTGAAATCATCTACAAAAAAGGGAAGAAAAATGTTGTTGCAAATGCGGTCTCAAGAAAGGATGAGGATGTGGAAGCATTGCTTTGTGCCATTTCTATTATCTAACAAGATTGGATAAACGGGCCAAGGTATCAATACAAGAATGAAGAAGAAGTGTTGGAAGTCATTCAAAAGTTGCACCAAGATCCTAGTAAATTTGATACATTTAGCTATAAAAATGATTCAATATGGTACAAATATTGCTTCTACTTTTGTAACAATTGTCAACTCAGACAACAAATTCTTAGGGAATTGCACACATCTCCCTTAGGAGGGCATTTAGGATTTTTGATAACTTACCAAAGGGTTAAGAAGGAATTTTCTTTGGGATGGCCTTCAATCTAATATTCAAAAGTTTGTGGTCGAATGTTTGGTTTTCCAACAAAATAAAGTCAAGAAAATTAAGAGCCCAGGCCCTTTACAACCTTTATCCATTCCATGTCAATGTTGGGAGGACGTTTCAATGGATTTTATCACAGGTTTATGCAAGCCTAAAGGAAATACTGTCATCATGGTGGTAGTTGATAGACCTACCAAGTATGCACACTTTTCTGCATTATCTCATCCATTTAAATCCATCATAGTTGCTACTACATTTATGGAAACAATTAAAAAGCTACGTGGAAACCCAAAGATTATTGTAAGTGATAGATGTCCTATTTTCACTCAAAATTTTTGCACAAAAATATTTTATTTTATGGGTACTCAGTTACCTCATAGCTCATCTTATCATCCTGAATCTGATCGGCAAATTGAGATAACGATTTTTTTTTGGAAGGATACCTTTGTTGCTTTGGATCTGATAAACATACACAATAGTTCAAATGGTTGCCTCTTGCTGAATGGTGGTATAACACTTCCTTCAATACTACAGCAAAAATGACCCCATTTATAGTGTTTCATGGATATCATCCACTATCCATCAGATCATATTTTAGAGATAATCCTAAGTTTCAGGTAGTGGAATATCACATCAAGAATAAAGAAAAACTTCTGTAACTCTTAAAGGACAACCTCACTTTGGTGCAGAATAGAATGACACAACATGAATATCAACATCATAGTGAAAGAAGTTTTGATGTAGGTGACTGGGTATTTCTACAACTGCAACCATACAAACAAATGTCCCCCAAGGAAGCCAAGAACGAAAATAAATTATCAAAAGAGTATTATGGTCCATAAAAGGTGTCGCAAGAGATTGGTACAATGGCATACAAATTGAAACTTCCTGCATCTTCCCGAGTGCACCTAGTTTTCCATGTTTCATGCTTAAAGAAGGTTATAGGTGACAAGCTCTCTGTTCAAACAATATTTCCAGAGCTTGAAGACGAAGGAAAAATCATATTGGAACCTAAAGCAGTCACAAAAAGAAGAACTCGAAAACTGCGAAATCGATCAATTTAAGAGTATCTCATCAAGTGGAAGAACTTACCCACGGAAGGTTTTACATGGGAGGATGAGAATATTATACAAAAGCATCAAAAACTACTCAAGCATTGAGGAAAACACGGTTTTGAAGGAGAGGGGCATGTTAGGTCACTATAATACTAGTGTATTCCTTATTATTATTGTTATTGTACCCCTTATTGTTATTGTTCTGCCCTTACATTATTATTGTTATGTCAATCCTGATTATATTGTGACCACTTAGACTCCTATATATGGAAAGGAAGTCTCATCATTTGTATCATCCAAGAATTTTTCATTTGTGTAATGTAAAGGAGGACTCCCCCTCGAAGAGGCTATCTTTTAGGTCGCTGATCTATCTGTTTCTTCTATTTTGTGAGTTGGTTTTATAACAATTGAGTTAAGTTGATTTCCTTTAGATTTCTTATGTTTTCTCATAATGAGATTAGTGCTAGTTTTCTTTATTCATAAGTGTTTTTCATCATTTTGTATTTAACAATCATTATCAAGGAAAATTATATATTGATGTTAGATCTAAGACTTTTGTGATCCATAATGTTCATATTAGTCTTTCAAATTAATCACATCACTAGGATTTGATCAACGTTTCGAACCAACTAATGTGGTCCATCCTCACGACAATGTGAGAAATTAATAGATCTGAGGGAATAAATAGCAAGGCTGCATCACTACCCATATTTTGATGTTGGAAAATAGCCGTTGGGAAATAGTTGTTAGGTAACAAGAATGTAGTAAATAAATATTTAGTTTCAATATTTTAAATAACAAAATTAAATTTAGTTACAAAGTAACTATTGTGTAATATATAAATATTAAATTTTGGTATTATAAATGGAATATTGGAATTAAATATTAATTTTTAGAGCTAACTGATATTAATAATTGTAGTAGTAATGTTTAGAGATAATTAATAAAATAGGTTGTTAGGGTTTGACTAATAGAGTGGAAAATAATATTATTTAGAAATCATTAGTTAAATGTTTAAAAGTAATGCCATATATAAATAGTTAGTTTAAAAAGTGTAGTGGGTTAGTGTCGTGGGTATGTTTTATTGATGGAATAGTATTTAATTTAATATTATTAATTATTATTGTAGTCTTATAGGGGGACTGTAATATTAAATCCAAACAATAATGTACCAATGGTATAATATTACCATAGAGATTAATATTAAATACACTATTTTAATATAATTCAATATATTAATTTCTAAGATAATAATTTTAATTTAGAACAAAAAATAAAAGACTAGGAATGGAAGAATGGAAACTAATCTCATAAAAATGGAGGATGGTTAAAGATGAACTGATGGTATTTCCATTATTATTGATATTATAGAGATTAATAATGTTAAAAATCTTTTTCTTGATATTTAAAGTCACTTATAATACAATAAATTGGTTAATAAGATATAATAATTTTAATCTATTATATTTAATATATATAAAGTAAGAACTATAATAGCAAGGAGGAAAACTAATCACAACAAAAGAAAAAAAAAAAAAAGAGGAAGGAAAAATATAATATTAGAACATAGATATACTTCAACAACAAAACAAAGAAATAAAAGAAAAATAAGGAAAGATCTAGGGGGGAAATAGAAGGCAAGAAGGGAGAAACAACAAGAATGGAAAGGGGAAAGGATGAAAAACCAGAAGGTGAGAAGGGAGAACCAGAAGGAATGGAAAGGGGAAAGGAGAGGGAGTGAAGGGTTAAGAGGAGAGAGATGGAATCTAGCTTTTACTTAATTTCCAACCATCATCCCTATTGAGGTTATTGAAATGCCTTTCAATTTCAATCACTTCTTTAACTTTCCTGTGGTGGAAATGATCAACCCTAGCAATGACTTTGGAATCTTCAATGTAGACATGGTGATTAGATTTCACATAATGCTTGGCAAGGGCTGATGTGCGGGAGTAGTTGTGTCTAATGTCAACCACATGTTCATTGATTCTCTGCTTAATAGACCTACATGTCTCTCCAATGTAAGGGGTACCACAAGAGCAGGGAATGAGGTAGACCCCTCTCGTATCTTTAGGGTCAATAGGGTCTTTAATGAATCTAAGGGAATTTTTAATGGTTTGGAGAGGTCTGAAAGAGGAAGAGACATTAATATTTTTTTAAATATGGGTGATCTTATCCGTGCTTCCCTGGATATACGAGAGATGAGCCTTAGCGATAAGATCAGCATAGGCGGGCTTTACTCTAAGAATCTTGCTGGCTCAGTAAAAGTCCTTGAGTCTCTCCAACCTACTATACCGATTACTACAAAAAACTTCAAGAAGATGACATTTCTAACTATTAATTACACCTGTAGATTACACATTTGCAATATGTTTGACGAAATGACTGTCATGGTTAGTAGGGGACCAGTTAAGGTCTTTAACAAGTATTTTCTCTAGTAATTTCATTTCCATGTTATTTTACTGATCTGAAGAGATAGTGCATTTCTATGCAGTGACTTGGGCTTTGGGTCTGAAAAAGTGGCTCAAATATCAGAGTCACTGGCATAGCACTAACAATTTTGGTCTTTGGTTGCTGGCAGGCAATCCTGTGAGAGCGACTTTGGGTTGCTGGTTGCACTCATGCCTATAGCATGGGAGCGCCTAAGCCTTAAATTGTCCAAAATCTCAATGGGACCCTAAGGCAAGTTTTCTAAAGTATTGGATTGGTTCCTGAGGATCATGTAGTTGATAATTAATGTCTTTATGGTGTGTTTCCATCAGTTCCACATCCTTAACATGAATTAGGAGGTCGAATTATATCATAGTGGCCTCTCGCTGCATGTTTACCCTAGCTGGACGGTTGCTTGGGTAGATGTGGGAGGGGGGTGTTACACATAATCAACATAACTTTGTATAGTTTGAGGATATCTTATTTGTAAGATCAACCAAATTAGCACAATACATGTATAAACATAATCATAACAACATATAGATATCATCATAACCATAGTCTAGTCATCAATGCATGACCATATCAACCACACATCATGACCTCATGCATGAAAACTACACCTATATCAATGCATGCATAATCAACACATGGACAAAATGCATGCATACACGATACATACAAACACTAATATGCATAACCAGTGGATAACCGACCTATACTCATGATAAACACATCAAAAAATACACCATCCACTTTCACATGGTGACATCACTGCAACCATGATCAACACCATGCATATGCAACAAGCACATAGACCACAAGTATAGGTAAAACATATGAAACCAAAATGAATGCATGACCAACACACACTACCCATCCAATCCAAGGGGTGAACCATGCTTTGATACAACTCTGTAACACTGTCCTCCCACATTTTCCCAAGTTAATTGGTCTGCTAGGGTAAACATGTGACGAGATGCTACTACAATATAAATCAAATCCCCATGTAAAGTTAAGGAAGCAGAACTAATGGAACATAGATAACCTGACCTTCTACACCTGCAATAGAACCCCTAAGAGCTATCCATCCCATCTAGATGACTAGCCCCTGAGACAAACTGACATTTTACTACCCTAGAGCCTCGGTCGCTCCCATGACATGGGCCTGCGTGTGAATGGGGCTCTCTAGTCACTCTCACAACATGGGAATGCAAGCGACTGGGGTATTTTTCAACTAGTTTTCAGACTGCGACCTTGGATTATGTGCCAATTTTTTAAGGGCCAGGACTCAGGCCACTTCCCTGAACTCCATGAAACTTTCAAGAATGAAAAGTAACATTGAAATAATGATACAAATGTAAATACTTGAAAAAAGGCTGATTAATGAAATAGGACACCTATTTTAATTAGGTTAGGACATTGATTAATGAAATAGGACACCTGTTGCATTACAGTTGGTGGGCTTAGGGACCGTGTAAGGGTCTCATACATTGGGCGAAGCATATGGGTTAAGTATCATGCAAGTCGTGGCCTCATGGTTGTTGATGCATATGAGATGAGTGATAAAGATTACATCAAGTTAGTGAAAAGAGTTATAATTCATGCATGTTCAGACCCGATGTAATCCAAGAGCTGTTAGATGAATTTTGAATGAACAACCATGATTTTTGGGATGGGGTCCCCTGGGTCAATTTTTGGGTTAAGATAACCCAAGTTTTGGTACAGTTTTTGTAAATAATGTAAAGTACCATGATTTATGGACGTGGAGTGCATAGATGAATAAGAGTCAAAAGGGTTTAGCCCCTTATTTTATGTAAAGTTCGAGTCAGTTTTGAGATTCACCCAGTGTCTGTGAACCATGGCATTGTATGAAAAAGGCTATAAATAGGTGTGTCTTAGAGAGTCTAAGGCAATGGATAGGTAGTATGAAGAAGTGATAGCGAAGATAAATGGTTGAGATAGAAGAAGAAAGGCTCTGCAGCTGAGTACGTGGACCTCGGCAGCTGAGTGCGCAGGGTAGTTTTGAGTCTGTAACCTTGAATTGAAGATCAATAAAGACAGTTTCTGAAGAATTCTTGCGTATTTTTGTTTATCTCTATTTCTATTACTGTTATATGCTATCAATGAATGATATGTTTTATGGAATATTGATCGAATGTTACAAGATTCTCTTGAATAAGTGTTACTGATGTATGCAATGCATGTCTAAGTACTTAAGTAAATTTGTGTGATTCTCTGATGTTTATGAATAACTTTAGTAAATCTACACGAACCCTAATTTAGGACTACTCTGTAATGTGCGTAAATAAACAAACTGACTATTAAAGGTCTGCAAGGATATATCATATACCTTTGCGAAGGTTTGAAGGTTGTTGTAACAGGGTTGCAACAACATACCCTAAGAGCATATTGATCTGTGCGAAGGCAAATCTAAGGCATTGGAAGACATCACAGTAGTCTCTCGATGTAGAAACTTGGTTCTTGTATCCCCCCATATTGCTTTGGGTGAGACTGCAACCTGCGCTACACAGGTTGTTTCCGAAAGGGCCAGTAATGTAAGGTTTTTTGGTTGGTGCAACTAACTTTGAACCCAGATCAGGATCCCCTAAGCCAACAAATGGTTCTGTTGTTGAGACCAAGATCTGCTTGAAAGATATGTGTGATGTCTCATCATTGGATTCTGACCAAGAAAGAAATTGGAAAGTGGTTGGATTGGAAGATTCACGAGTTCGAAGCCCAAGAAAATAGGAATCTATGCCCTTCGAAGGAAGAGTGGTTGAACATATATATGTATATGGAGATACATGAGATATTAATCTGCACTTTCCCCATTTAAATTTATGAGTAGTTAGCTAAATTGAAAGACAATCAGGGATGATGGAAGCTCAATAATCCTATAGGGTGGACTCTAGAATTAGTGCGACAATTAGAAGCTTCTAACAACAAGATCACACAGGTTGTCGATCATTGGTTGGATTGAATTATGGGAGTATTTTTTTATAGAATTTTCAATCGATACCTCAATCAGCTATAGCGAAGCAGGGTGGCGATTTTTCAAGGGATCGCGAGGTAAGTATTTAAGATCCTTGAGTACTTGGATTAAAATGTTATATGAAAAAAGGGTGATGCCATTACCTTGATGTTCAGAGCTACGCAAGGTGGATGATTCTTTAGAAATCGCAAAGGATCAGGACCAGAGTATATTCCATTGATTGGACCTCCTTTAAGTGATGACAAAGGGGTAGAAAATACTCTATCATGAAGCGCTATTCAGCTAATCACTTAGGGGATTCTCGAGTAAATCATTCATCAACTCCACCTCCACTACATACACATTCATCCACATCCCCACCTCCACTGCATACATCTTCGCCCACACCTCCACCTCAACCACCACCATTCAACATGGCAAACGCGATGAAATTTCCAATTTTCAAGGGCATAGGGAGTGAGGATGCAAAGTAGTTTTGATTTGTTGTGAATGTTGTGTGGAAACTACAATAAATTATTGATGACAATATAAAGAATGCACAGTTTGTTACCACTCTGCAGGATCGCGCGCTAACTTGGTATATTAAGTATTGTTCTAATAATCCTCTTGCATCACTAGTAGAGACTAAGGTGGCTTTAAACAAGGAGTTTAGTAAGCCTAAGTCTAACTCAGAGTTAGTAATTGGATTTCAAGAAATCATAATGAGGGTCAATGAGATGCCTTGGGAGTTAGATCAAAGGTTGAAGTGTCATATTCGAGAAGCTAACATGTAGCTCACAGACAGTCAGCATCGCAAATTTTTTATAGCTCCACTTCTGCCCCACCTGAGATTACTCTGTCACAACAAAAGATAGGAACATAGGTGAAAGCCTTGGAAATCACGATGAGGTTGCATGCATCACATATTTAGGATGCAACCTTGGGGGTACAGCAGATCCACTCTCAATTACAGAGCCTACACCTAGAATTATATATTTTGAAGAAAGAGATGGAGACTAAACTAGGAGTGCACGCAAAAGTCTGGTGTTTAAAGTGAAAGAATCAGGGGCACGATAAATACCATTGTCCTGTGTATGTGAATTATATTATAGGAGGGGGACCAATTACCCTTAAACTAGAAGCCCCAGTAGGGTCGATCATGGTGGTTGCAGTATGGTGTGCTATTTGTCAGGTTGATGGACAACATGCGATGGATAATTGTCATTTACTTCAAAATTTCTTCCATACACCCCAGTAGTTTTTCTTTAAATTCTATAATTCTGTGGGCACGATGAGTGCCACTTTTGAAGCTATGAGCTAATGATGGAAAGAACACCTACATACCGGGTGCAAGTAGAAACTCGGCCTATAGATCAGGGTGCCAAAGGAGCGCGCGGAGGCTACCAGGTTCGAGGACGGGGCTGAGGAGGAGGAGGACCTGTTAGAGGCCAAGGTCATATTATTTGCTACAACTGCAAACAACAAGGGCACTACGTGCGAGAGTGTTAGAATACTACACACCCATCATGTCAATATTGTAGACAATTTGACCATACTATAGAAGAATGCATGGTACTAATAGCTAAGATGTAGGACAAGAAAGCGTAGCCTCAATAGCCTACGCCAAAATTATTGATGATGAGAGTTGAGCCTCGTGATAAGAATCAAAACGTGAATATAGTGCTGAGAAGTGGAATGACAAGTTGCAATGATAAAGGTAAACAACCTAAAGAGGACGGATGGGTTCCCAATGCCCCAGAGAAGGAAGCTGGCTTTGATTTGGATCATGCTAAGGAAACATTAATGGAAGCCAAGAAGAGCTTCGCTGAGGCCTCCACCTTAGGAAGCTAGGATTAGGTGCAAGAAACCAGTGCACTTGCAGAGAATGATCCCTCTGTACTCACTACGTTTTTGGAGACTTGCATAAAACTGTTGTGCAATAGCAAAGCTGTGGAGGGCCTGCAGGAATTAATAAATAATGTGCCAACAAAGAGAAAGTCCATGATGGACACCGGATGGTCAGAAAAATGAGCAAACATAAGGCATGAATAGGGCGCGAGATGAGGCTCACCATGCAGATAGGTGATTATGAGATGGACTAGGTCATCTTGGATCTGGGGTCCGATGCGAACATATTACCAAAACAAACATGGGAAAGAATGGGGAGACCTGTGCTATAGTGGTCTCCCATTCAGCTTAGAATGGTGAACCAATAGAAAATCATCCCCAGGGGACGATTATATGAAGTAACAGTTGATATTGAAGGTGCGAGCACGGTAACTGGTTTTGAAGTTATAGAAATTGTCGATGATAGTAATTCATACCCAATGCTTGTGGGAATTGACTAGGTTATTAATATGAATGGAGTCATCCAATTGAAGAAGATGACAATGTCGTTTGAAAGGAAGTCACTTCGGGTTATAGTGCCACTAGACCCTGTAGAAGGAGCGTGCTATACTGAACCAATCTGTGATTATGACAAAAGTGATGACGAATTGGATCAAATCTACAAAATAACAGTGTGAGATTAGGACTGGATCAATCTAATGGCATATGGGAGGATTGCATGGGATCGGGAGAGTTCTTGCACCTCTAATTCAGATGAAGAATTAGAGCACTAACATAATCATTTGCATTAAGGTCCACATTGCGATGCAATTTGATGATGAAGTTGTTGTGATGTGCTTCATCAGAGGTAAGGAAATTACCCTATTATGATGGTTTAATTGATGTAGATTAGTTTTTTGGATGAATTTGAGCATGAAGTCCCTGACGATAACCACTTCCAAGTGTTAAAGTTGGCATTGCATGCTACACAAAAGGATAGTTTTGTTGGATGCCGAGATTACCGATGAATGATGAGGTTATGGTTTGGGCTTGCTAACACCAGAATGATTGAGAAATATAATGGAAGAGATGATCCACATGATCACCTATCAAAATGGACTAAAGCATGGGGAACAAAACCACAACTGGAGTGGGTACACATATTTTTCCATACCTTGGATACAATTCCCATGAACTGGTATCTTGAAATGGAGCTTCGCCATGGCACCGCAGAGTGGGATGTATTGAGGCAAGGATTCTTATTGAAATTTAGCTTTGAAGACAGCTTTGCAAGAATCTATGAAGCACTACAAGAGATTAAGGCAGTTATCTTCAGAACATCGAAGGAACCTATGGATGGGTCCAACCAAATTGGAGCAACTAGTTGCACCATGCGTTGGAATGCTATAATGTGACTGATGAAGAGGAGGATGAAGATCTGAGAAACATCAATATTCTAGAAGCAGAAGGGCATCCCAAAGTCAAAGGTCCACAAGTAGAAAAATCAGACATCTTCGCATTGTTGAAGATAAAGCAAGTAAACATTGGCACTGAAGTAGAACTGAAGTTCGCAAAAATTGGAGATTATTGGGACAACGCTATTGTGCATGAAGTTACTGAGTTCATTCACAAATACCATGATCTCTTCCCCACTAGTTTTTTGGATTTGAAGGGCATAGTTGGTGATTTGGGCATTATGAAGATACTGTAAAGATAGATGCAAAGCATATTAAACAGAGGCCATATCACCTTAATCCTAAATATAAGGAAAAGCTTCACCAAGAGCTAGATAAGTTGTTGGAGGCAGGCATCATAGAACCCATTGAAGAATTCGATTGAGTGAGCCTGATGGTGATATAGGAGAAGAAACAAAAAGGTGAAATAAGGGTTTGCATAGATTTGTAGAAGCTTAATGATGTGTGTGTCCACAACCCATTCCCAACACCATTTACAGATGAAGTGTTAGACAATGTTGGAGGGTAGGAAGCATATTCCTTTATTGATAGATTTTCTGGGTATCATTAGATCAAGATCACACTCGAGGATATGAGAAAAATGACCTTCGCGACAAAATGGGGTTGTTTCCAGTACATTGTGATTCCATTTGGACTCAAGAATGCACCTGCGATATTTTCCCGCATAGTCATAGCAGCGTTCAAAGAGTTCATTCATAAGTTCCTGGAAGTCTACTTTGATGAATGGACAATGTTTGGATTAGTGAAGCTCCATCTAGAAAGTTTGTGCCTGATGTTGGATACATGTCTTAGATACCAAATCGTGTTGTATTTGAAGAAATGCATGTTTTGTGTTCCCTTTGGGATCTTGTTGGGTCACGTGGTGTGCAAGTAAGGATTGATGGTGGACCCCGAAAAGATTGTGGTAATCATGAATTTGGAAGCCCCTAGGAACGTCAAGCAGTTGCGCGTGATGCTGGGACAAAATTTATCAAAGCTTATGCTCAAATTACTGTGCCCATGGAGAAATTGCTGAAGAAGGATGCAACATTCTGTTGGGACAAAGAATGTCAGCACAACTTAGATGTATTAAGAGAAAATATGGTCACTGTGTCGATTTTGGTATTCTCTGATTGGAAAAGGGAGTTTCATGTACATGTGGATGCCTCTAGCATTGTGTTGGGTGCAGTGATAATGCAGGCCCGTGAAGGAGAAATAGACCATCCTATAGCCTTCGCTAGTAGGAAATTATTGAAGGCCGAGAAGAATTATTCAATTACTAAGCACGAAGGATTGGCCATGGTGTACGCATTGCAAAAATTTAGACATTATTTGTTAGGAGGTCATTTCAAGATGTACACAAACAATTATGCCTTGAAATACTTGGTCAATAAGCACGTGTTGGTGGGGAAGATCTGCATATGTTTGCTATTATTCTAGGAGTATGACTTTGAAGTCATTGTGAAGCTAGGGAGATTAAATGCAGGACCTGACCATCTGTCATGGATTGAAACAAGTGAGGAGCATAATAATCAGGAGGAAGGGTTGCCAGATGCGTAGCTCTTTGCATTGTGCATAGCAGATGATCATTTTGCAGACATTATTCACTTCTTGACTATGAGGATGGCACCAGAAGGATATACAGGTCAACAAAAGAAGGAATTAGTAGTGCACACGACTGATTTTTCAGTCATTGCAGGACATCTATATAAGATGGGTGCAGCTGAAATATTGTGAAGATATGTGCTGAACTTTGAACGAGATAGAATTCTCACTGAAGCTCATGGGGGAGCCACGAGAGGCCATTATGCAGGCAAGGCAACTGTACATAATATTTTGCATGTAGGTCTATGGTGGCCAACTTTGCACAAGGATTCCAAGGCATATTGTAAGGCATGTGATGCATGTCAAAGAACTGGAAGACCATCGCGAAGGGATGAGATATCACTACATCCTCAAGTATCTTTGTATCCCTTTGAGAAATGGGCGATTGATTTTATTGGGCCAATTCAACACTCGGGAAAGGAAACAAGTGCACACTTTATTATCACCGTGATAGAATATCTCATCAAATGGGCAAAAGCACAACCGATTAAAGATTGTACAGGGGCTACAACAACAAAGTTTTTGTTTGAGTATGCCTTAACCAAATTCAGCTACACGAAAGTGTTGATGAGTGATAGGGGTACACACTTTTTGAATGAAATTATTAGCGCGTTGACTGAAGAATTCCAGGTCTACCATCAGAAGAGTACATCCTATCACCTGCAGGCCAATAGACTTGTTGAAGCCTTCAATAAGATTTTGGAGAACGCGTTGACGAAGATCTGTAACGCGCAATGAAATGACTAGGATTTGAATATACTTGCAGTACTATGGGCTTATAGGACTACTTGTAAGAAGCTGACAGGGAAAACACTATTCAGATTATTATATGGTGTCGAAGCTGTAATGCCGATGGAGTACATTGTGCCTAGTTTGCGTATAGTAGCCCTGACGAATATGGAAAATCATGAGGCCTTGGAGGAATGGCTCACGCAGCTGATGGAGCTCGAAGAAAACTGATTTTTGGCAGGATTCCATCAACAAGTGTAGAAGGAACGCAAAAACTAATGGCATGATTGACACATTAAGCTTCACACATTCAAGGTAAATGATCTTGTCCTATTACATGATAGTAAATTCACTAAATTCTGGGTAAATTATAGATGCATTAGTTTGGGCCATATATTTTCAAAGAAATTACAGATGGAGGCATAATTAAGCTCATGAAGTTAAATGGGGAACCCTTCTCTAGAAGAGTGAATGGAAGCAGGTTGAAGTTGTATACAAGGGATCCTGCACAATGACTATATGGTACTAGGATAGTATTAGTGCTCCAGATAGTTGCAAGGGAGCGCGAGGCTATAAACTAACTTGCTCAGTTCGGAGTACAATACAATGAGCAGGCTACACGGAGAATGACGAATATGCAACCCAGGAAGTTGCACCATGGGGGAAGGTGCTACGCAGCACAGTCAGAAAGTGACTTTGGAGTTATCGTTCATGACTTGATGGCCAGAAGACAGTTAAGTGGAGCGAGCTGGTGGCATTTAAGGCAGAAATATTTGAAGATCTGTCGCCAAAACAAAATTTATTGTTAGAAATTGTGGGGAACGGTCGGATTTGAATTCAAAAATCACTATAAATTATGTGTGTCGGTCCAACAGATAACACTTTGCACTCTCAGAATCGTTGTTGAATTTCACTGTCTGTCGCCTATGAGCTGAGCTTTTTGGGGAGAATTCCTGTCACGCAAAAACATTTCACTTGAATTCCGTGAGTTTTTTATGGAGAGAATGACTGCCACCAACCTCGCCGAAGCCCTGATTTCGGAAGCAGTTGTGTCCAAAACACTAGGACCAAAAGTGTCAAGTGTAGAAGTTGTTATGTTCCTATACCAATAGGTGTCATAATGTTTTATGGATGAGGTCAAAACTATAATATGAACATACCTTTCTACAAATGTTTTCCATATTCAAGAAATAAAAAAAAAAATTAAAAAAATGTAGAGGGTATGTGCTAAAAGGAAAATCAAAGGACAAAAAGAATGAAAAAGGTCAAAAAAGATGAAAAATGAACCCCGAAGAAAAACAAAAAGACCATGAAAGTGTGCAAGTCCAAATGCCACTGCTATTTATTTTTCTGCATAATAATGATTGTGTGCAACTTTTTATTTATGCCACAATCCATGGTAACCAAATAGTTTAATCTTGGTTATTCCATGTTCTGAATTTCATGCTTAGAGATAGAGAATAAAATCTGACCAAATTGTTTAATCTTGGCAGATAAGTAAATGGGTAGAGGAAATAAAATGAGCTCAACAGTTTAATCTAAGCCCTTGGATGTAATAAGGATAGACTTAGATATATTTCTATTATAAAAGAAAACAAAAATATTTTGATAAGGGTTTGCCAGCTTAAGTGTACCCTAATAAAGAGTAGAAAAATGGTAGGATGAGTGGATGGGTAAGTAGTTAAATGGTTGCAGAATTGTGACGAACGATTAGTGAAGATCATATCATTTACTTTCACCATCAAGTTGCTAAAGTATGGATGATAATTGTGTAGTTACATAAAGTTAAGTGATTAATTTCCCCATTCATTTTACCTTCAATTTTACTAATTTCCTACAAACAATGTTAAAAGTACCTAAAACCTTACATTAAAGGGGCTCAAAGAATTTCTCTGACTTTTAGAGGGATCGGACCCTCAGCCCAATAAATTATAGGGTCTAAGTACTAAAGCCCCCTTACCAACATTCACTCACTCCATAATTCATTTATTTCATCTGAAAAAATCCCTTTTCCTAAGGTATAATCACCATTTTCCTAGGGAAAGTAATTACCCCTATACAAAACCCTTTTTTTCCACAAAAAAATCCGCAAAATGCATTTAGCCTAAGTTATAATGTGTAAATGTGAATATGTAAATGTCAAACACATTATACTTAGCGTGAAATCCACTTTTCCGCTTTCATTTCATATTAAACTTTAATTTTAATTATATTTATTAATCCTGAAAATAAAACCCTTCCCCATATATTTTATTAAATCCCATATGATAAATATCCTGGCCATAAGGTTTGAAACATAAAACTTATTAAGTGAATAGTTAAATGGATTAATTAGTCGATCGGTGGCCAATTAAGAACCATAACCCTCCGCTAAATAAAAAGGGTTAATTAATCAACTAGTGATTAATTAATAGCCTGTTCCACCAATAAAATCGCCCCCGATTTCATTAACCCCCCATAATACTTCATTAGTTAAACCTTTCGCCCATTATAACCCTATCGGGCCCCTCCATTAAACCTCCGATCAAATTACCATCCCGATCACCGTGTGATCTGACCCCTTCAGATCCAACAGTGGACACTCATATCAGGTGGCCTTTGAAAGCCGACATTTACCCACCTGATGTGAGCGGTTTCACTATTCACCTTGCTACTACGTGGCACCCAATGAATGGCATTAGGTGGCCTCCCCCGAAAACCACTTATCCCAAAAACTAGTGCGATGGATTCCTCTTACCACCTCTACTACATGCCAAAACATCACATCCCCCGCTGGCACCAACTATCATTTTCCTAATGTACTTGCCAAAGTCATTGACTTTACACATAAAACCAAAAAAAATATAGTTTTTTTGTTTTATCATGAAAAAGAACATTCTGACTTCCATGCAAAGGACAGAGTACATTCAAACTGTCAACCTGCTACTAACTGTCAAATGATTGAACCTGCTGAAATTCTCGACCACCTTTCAATTGCGTGCACTTCCTGCAAACAGCGCATAGTCGCCATTACTCCGTTTAATAGCCGAAACTAGGTATTTACCCCAATTACACTGAGAAACCCTATTTTCATACCAAAACCTAAACTAAATTGCTTTAAATACTAAATAATTTAGTAAGATAGGTTGCGTGGTGACTCTCAAAAACCCTGAAGCAGAACCTTCAGAACAACTAGAAGAATCAGAACAACTTGAGATTTTAGAGGAACTTGCTCAACCAGAACAAATCACGATCAATCCTCCTATTTTATAGACTCCTCTAAATGAGGAGAGGAACCTAAAAAGAAATAGAGAGGAGGAAACTCCTTTGAGTAGGTATGTTGCCCAAACCTATGCTAAGAGGCAAAGGTTGAATCCATATTCAGAGAAGGAATATATTGAGCAAACAACAGGAACTTCAGGAGCAAAAAGGATAGAAAGCATGCATACCACTCCTTCAGGAGGGACACAAGAACCTTCCACCTCACAAGCTCAAATTTTGGAAAGGCAACAGAGCATGGAAGTGTCCTCCTTCAAGGCTCCTACTGAACAGAGCCTAGATATCAAGGAAAAATACAAGGAAAAAGGAATGAAAGCCTAAAGGTGCAAAGTTATGCACATTATCTGAAGATGGCTCCAACAAACCAAACAAGGCTAATGTTAGCCTTTGACATAAAATAAGGGAAAATGTAGATGAGTTTTTTGAAGCCAACCATATAGCAACCCAAATCAATGGCAAATTACCTAAAAATAGATTTTGAAGTATTGGCAAAGGATATCCATCCTATTGACAAAATTGAATTACATAAGCAAACTGGTGAAATGGTCTATTCCACCTTGACCAGCAAGGCAATTGTAGCCCACCAACTTCAGAATTC
This sequence comes from Pinus taeda, assembly GCA_000404065.3. NCBI lineage: Eukaryota > Viridiplantae > Streptophyta > Pinopsida > Pinales > Pinaceae > Pinus > Pinus taeda. Next base: position 98,700 of record APFE030110039.1, on the reverse strand, counting down.
ATCAAATAACATGTCAGCACAATTCCAGTTGGAGAAGGCCTCTTCACAAGCCAAAGACACTAGGATAAAGTCCTTAGAGGACTTGGTCATAGAGCTGGGAACATGATCCCAAGGATGTGAAAGCTACAAAGAAATTTATCAAGAAGAAAAACAATGACATAGTTGCACTGAAAAAGTAGCTCAAGATTCCTCCTCTTCCTCATCCTCAGAGAGCTGAAGTAATGGAAACCAAAAAGGAGGAATAGCTTATGAACTTGGTCCTAAATCTCAATGAACAGTTAAAGGAGACAAAGAAAGAATTGGATAATTTCATACAGTCCAAGCAAAGTGAGCTAGCCACCGTTCCTTATACTGTAATTCCAACAGTCTCCACAGCAATACCCTCCATGTTCGCTGCTGCATTAGCACCAACAATTCAACTAGTTACTGTTTTGCAAGTTATAGGTACATCAACAAGCACAGAGACACCAACAGAGAAGACTGCAGAATTGATCAAGGCCATGGAATAAATGAGCATCCAGGCCACTGAGCTTAAGAAACTTAGAGAACAAGTGTCAATTTTAGAGACCAATTGTGAACTTTCACAAATACAACAGAAGGAAGAAGATTAGAAGAACCAAAGAATGGTAGACAGGATAAAGCCCTTGAAAAGGAATTAACATTACAAGAGCCATTGGGAGATATGAAAGAAATTCTTTGGGCTAACATCATTGATTCCATCAATGATGTTTGGCCCTCTATTCAAATTATTTTTGAACAAACTGAATTATTCAAAATGGCTACAGAAGCAATCCACAAGGCAGTGGAAGAATTGGGAAATAAGCCTGAAAAATCCAATCAATTGATCACATTTTTGAACAGCAAAAACATATGTCAGCTTGATGAAATAGAAATATAAGATACAACAACAACAATCATAGAGATCAAAAATGTTCTCACCAAAAGGAACCTAATGTTCAACTTGGAGAAAAGATGTCAAAGCAACCAAGCAGACATTGACAGCTTTATGCTAAAGTATGGCATCTTAAGAGAAAAAGGACTTCCCAGTCCTATGGTAATAAATGACAAGTTGATGACCCAGGAAGATTACATTGAAAAGTTAAACAAGTTGGCCAGAAGCCAAGCTAGTACTTCAAGGGTTAAATCTTTTCCCACTGGAAAGGTGTTATATGATGGTCTTGAGAATTTGTTCTATATAGAGCATGAAGTCAAGCACTTGTTCACAAGTAAGCCAAATTTTTCCAAGTACACAGAAGCTAATGAGATTTATAGGAAAATGATAAGGATGAAATTACTTGACAGTGAATGGTGGACACAATTGACAGATTTACTATAAAGTTACTACAGTAAATCCACATGGTAAAACATGGTTGCCAGGTAAAATAAGTAAGACAAGATCAAAGCTAAATAACTAAAGAGTATCAGTAGGTAGAAGATAGAAAGTGATTATAGCACATAACTACAAATCAATTGAAAGAGCCAAATTCGACTTATAACAACCAGCATAGTCACAATAAAAGGGACAGCTAGAAGACAGTTCTCCATCTGTCTCTATCTTCGTGTTGAAGATATTTTTTGTTTCCTAGAATAATTCTCATATGGTTATGAGATATTTTGTATCAATTTTTGTATAAATACTTCACAAATTGAAGTAATTAGGGTGGATTAAAACACATTTCTAGAGACATTTTATTTTGGATCCAAGGAGCTATTGTACTCAAGAGTGGACTGGTTTTGCTGGAAATGAGATAAAGCTAAGGACATTCCACTCGATTCTTGTGCACAGTTGGAAAAAATAATTATTATCTCTTCGTGTTTAAATATTGTATTCTCTTCATGTTATGAATATTCATATGTGTTTCTTATCAATTCTGTAAAGCAAACAAGGAATGATATCATCAGAATTAGCTTAAGTGCTCTCTGTTTTAATTGTTTGCTTTCTATATGTTTTCTACTAAACTCCCTTGGTCTAGGAATTCTTAATTGCTCCCTTACTTTTGTAGTTTACCCCCCTTTGGTCAATAGTAAAGGATTCTTCATTTCCCTTTGCTATTGATCATCCTTCCTTTCTTCATCTTAATCTCGGTTAAGGATCCTTCATTGCCCTTTGCCTTGGTGAGGACTATTTCATCCATTTAAACCTACAAATTTTCTTTTGCTGCACTAGCCTGCCCTGTGGAATCTTACCTTAGTGATAAATTAAATCCAGTTAAGCCTTTCTTGATTGAATCCATAGCCCATTGGCCTAAATACTTGCTCTGCCCATCTATCTTCTTAATTCCACCACCCAAACAAAACAAAAAAATCATGAACAAAACTAGCCTGAAATCTTATTCAAAACAAAGTTATACTATAAAGAGAGATCCCTCTCTAGACTTAGGTTGGCTAGAACCCGAGTCTAAAAGATTAGGTTTGTGGTTATATTAGACTATTCCTTCTTTGATAACTTCTAAGGAAAAAATATGAGTGATAACATAGTTGCGACCATACTGGGGACTTCAAAACCCTCAGTTTAATAAACCTTTGAGAAAATAAAATTTTTATTTTTATGCCTCTTAAAGGGTTATTAGAAGTTATTTCAAAAATTCATAAAAAAGAAAAATAATTAGAAAAATCTTGAAATATAGCTTCAGGGAGAACTCATTATACTAGGGCCGACCCTGATCCAAATCCTCCCCCTATATTTGACAATCCCAACCTTACTTCGAGAATAATCAGAAGACAAGAAAGTTTAGTAAGCCCTAGACCTATTTTTAGATCCAATTCATGCCCTGTTGAGTGGTTATTCATTTAATAAATCCCTTTTGATGAGTACTTTGACCTTTCTCTGTTTAGAGCCAAGTCTAAGAGTGAACTTGTGGAAACAGTCCTAGACCTAGAATTCACAAGAGAACTTGAAGTCTAACGAACCAACTTGTCAATTGACTAGTACCTTTTGAACTCCCCTCAGTCATCCCTTACCACTGATAGACTCCCTGAACTTTCTGAAACGGCTTCAACATCTTTTAGCTCACCATCATTTCCCCACAAAGATCATCTCTCATATCCATTCATACCTTCACTCCACCATGATCCCATCACTACCCCTCAAATACCCATTACTCTTGTTACCCCAACTCCCCTTGTTGTCCCAAATCCTCCTATTACCTCAACTCCTGTTCTCAATCCTATCCAACTTAGACCTATGGCACTCAGATATGCTCCCCTTGTGATGCCTGCTCCTCAAGGTGTCTTCCCAGTAGATTATCAGAGTAAAATTACATTATTCGGTGGCACTAGAACTTACACAACACAACAACACACTAAGAAAATGACAGATTATTTTGAACTGCATGAAATTGACATAGGAGATGTCCAAATGAGAATATTTGTCCAAACTCTAGCTAGAGAAGCGAGAACATGGTTTATATCTTTGCCCCCTCAAAGTATAGATAGTTTAGAAGTTCTTTACCAACAATTTTTAAATAGGTGGGAGAAGAAAAAGAACCCCCTTCAAATTCTTTTTGAATATGAAAACCTTAAAAGGGGAGCTAACGAAAAGGTTCTGGACTACTGTACAAGGTTTAACAATGTTTATAATGCAATCCCACTTGACCTTAGGAATCCACATGGCTTAGCCTTGATTAAGTTTCCAGATGGATTTGACACAGATATGGCTTTCAACTTAGAGAAAGGAATCCCCCTACACTTGAAGATATGCAAAGTGTAACAATTAGTGTAGAAGCTAATCTGCTATCCAAAAGGGCTAGGGTTAGAAATGTGAGAAAAATACCCTTGAAAGATGAAGCTTCACATTTTGATCAAAAAATGGATGCTTTAGCTAAAGGAATGGAAAGGTTGATGGATAGAATAGAAGTCATTGAAAGGAAACCTCTCTGGGGGAAACCAATAGGCAAATCCAGTAAGGAATCCAAACTTTAGGAAAAACCAGAATCAAAACACTGGTAAAAATGGGCTTGATCGGAACATTAGAACACCTTTCCAAGAAAATTATGTTCAAACTTCCCACCAAGAAGACCTTGAGATAGACACCCAAATCAACCTAATGGGATTAGATGATGAAGAAACGGTATTTCTGACTCAGGATGATCAGGAATTATACATGCTTCAACAGTTACAGACTCAAACTGGAGAATATTTCGACTATAAGCAAGGGTATGACTCTGTTATATTCGAAGTGCATAAATAGTGCAATTTAAGAAGCAAAAAGAACACTGATGTTCTAGATCAGAATAAAAAAGCAGTACCTAATTAGCTTAAGAAAATAAAATCTACAAATCAGAATCCTCAAGTTACAAAAAACCTATAAATCCTTTCTAGACCACATCACGATCCTCCCAATCCCACCATTGAAGATGTAACCGATGACCAACCTTCTAATGAGCAACCTTCTGCTTTAGTCCCCCCTCAAGGGATCAGTGGAACAACCTCCAGAAATCATATTAGAAAATCCAATTAAAAACACTCCAAAAAATGAAAAAGAAGAACAGACTACTCAGAACCTTGGTGCTAAAATTTCAAATGCTCAAACTGACAAATCCCTTATGCCTTTCAATTTGGGAGCAGAGGTGGCCAAACTCAAAACTTAGTGCCTCTGACAGAATTGGTTAAACATGAAGCTTACAGATATCAAATAAGTAAATCTTTAACTTCTGTGAGAATGAAGACTCTATGAACTTATTTGATGATCAACATGAGTTAATTTTCGGACCTGATGTTAATGGAAAGCTAGTGGAAGGAGGGATACCACCCTTCTACATCAGCCTTAACATCCACAATAAAATACTACATAATTCCATGCTAGACTTTGGGGCTCCACACAATCTTATGCCTAAGTCTATTATGGAGAAGCTAAACTTGGATATCACTAGACCTTACAAGGATCTGTTTTCCTTTGATTCAAGCCAAGTTAAGTGCTTAGGGCTTATAAAAGGTATGTGGGTTTCCCTAGTGCAATACCCTGCTAAGACCATACTTATGGACATAGTTGTTGCTAATATACCACCTAAGTACGATAAGTTGTTGTCTAGATCTTGGGGTGCCAAACTCCAGGGATCTTTGCAACTGGACATGTCATATGCTACCATATCAATCTTTGGACATCCCAAGAAACGTATAGAGAGACTCTTATGGAGTATGCAGTGAGTACCAAGGAGATACCTCAGAACTTTCCTATATATTCAGTACATTCTGATATTGATTCTTTCATACTTTAACAAAGTAGAAGATGATCAGATAGATAGATTCCATCCCATAAATTTTACAAAATTAGATATTCGAAACCTAAAAAAAATGGAAATTGATGAAGAAATCAATGAAGAATCTAAATTCATCAACCTTAAAGATAATTTTTTGCCCAAGGGATTAACTCCTTTGGAGGACTTATTTGATTCAAATGATATTCCTAAAAAACCTAAAATGGAACCCTTGAAATTAGACATTGAGGAATGTAACATAGGTTCTGAAGAAGATCCCAAACTAATAAAACTTTCAAAATCATTACCTTCCAATGATAAAGTGAAGTATATGGAATTTCCAAAAGAACTCCAAGATGTTTTTGCCTGGAGTTATGAGGACCTAAAGTCCTATGATACTAGCATAATACAACACACCATTCCATTAAAAGAAAATCAAAAGCCTTTTATATAGAAGCTTAGAAGGATTGAACCTGTTTTACTACCTTCTATCGAAAAAGAGATCAACAGAATGTATGAAGCTAAGATTATTGCACCAATTAGGTTCTCAGACTGGGTTTCTAATTTGGTACCTACAAGAAAGAAAACTGGCGAAATTAGATTGTGTGTTGACCTCAGGAATTTAAATAAAGTTTCATTACGAATAACTATCCTCTTCCTAAAATGGATCACATATTATAGAGGGTAGTAGGTTCCACCAGAATCTCATTGCTATATGGGTTTTCTAGTTATAACTAAATCCTAGTCCACCCAGATGAACAGACAAAAACTGCATTCGCTACACCATGAGGCACTTTCATGTATGTGAAAATGCCTTTTGGGTTAAAAAATGTAAGGGTCACCTTTCAAAGAGCAATGGACATAGCCTTTTCTAAGGATATCCATTACTTCCTGGTAATATACCTAGATGATATCACAATATTCTCTAAATCAGATCAGTAACACCTAGATCATCTTAGGTGGGTTTTCACCAAGTGTAGGAAGTATGGAATTTCTCTGAATCCTAAAAATCTTTATTTGGGTTGGAAGAAGGGAAATTACAAGGCCATATTATCTCCAAATATGGTATCAGGATTGACCCAACAAGAATTGAAGCCATTTTGCAGATACCACACCCCAGGAGCATCAAAGAACTTCAAGCATTTTTAGGCAAAATAATTTTTTTGAGAAGATTTATCTCTAACTTAGTTGAGTTAATTAGATTACTAAACAACATGTTAAAGAAAGATTCGACTATTAAATGGAATCTAGAGGCTAAAAAGTAATTTGAAGTATAGAACTGGCCTTAACCCAAACACCAATTGTCATCAGTCCAATGTTTGATAGAGATTTCATTATTTTTTCTTTCGCCTCAGAACATACAATTGTTGCAGTTCTACTGCAGAAAAATGATCAGGGTTTTGAACAACCAATAGCCTTCTTTAGTAAAGCCCTGAGATATGCACCTTTAAATTATAATATAATGGAAAAGCAATCTTTTGCTCTGGTTAAAGCTATTAAATATTTTAGAGTTTATATCTTGTACTCTCATATAGTGGCTTATGTTCCCAATGTTGTAGTCAAAGACATTCTGACACAGGATGGACCTTGATGGAAAGAGAGGGAAGTGGATAGCTACAATATTAGAGTATGATTTAGAAATTAAACCTACAAAATTGTTCAAAGGCCAAGGTTTAGCCAAGCTCACGGCTGAATCAAACTACCAGGCCCTAGACATAAACTTTATTGCAAAATTGGATAATGAAGAGGAGATGGCGACTCCATAGATAAGCCAAACCTTTACAGATTCACCATGGTATGCTAGCATAATATACGTTCTACAAAATATTCAACATCCTCCAGAGTTATCTAGGATGAAAAGTAGGATCTTAAAAATGAAATCTTTGAAGTTTTGCATAATTGACAATGCTTTATTTTGGAAAATTCATAAAGGCATCCTGCTAAACTGTTTGTTAAAGAAAGAATCTGATAAAATTTTGCAAGATTTTCATGCAGGTGACTGTGGGGGACATCTTTATTGGAAGACAATAACTGATAAGATCTTAAGGGCTAGTTTTTATTGGCCCACTCTGTTTGCTGATGTAAAGAAGTTTGTAACCTCATGCCACAAATGTCAGATTTTTGAAGGAAAAAGAAAACTACTACCATTACCTTTGAAACCAATATCTATTGAAACACCATTTCAACAGTGGGGTCTTGAATTCATTGGTGAAATTAATCCCCCTTCCTTTTCCCAACATAGATGGATCTTAACTTCCACAGATTATTTTACCAAGTGGATAGAAGCCATACCGTTAAGACAAGCCACTGATACTTTCATAATTTGAGGTGAACATTCTGCCCAGATTCGGTTGCCCCACCAAAATCATCACAGATAATGCAGTAGGCTTTAAATCAAAGAGGATGATTGGTTTCTGCAACAAATATCACATAACCCTTGGTCACTCCACAACCTACTATCCCCTAGGAAATGGACTTGTAGAGTCTTCCAATAAGAGCTTAATGAATATCATCAGAAAATTGTTGGAAGATAACAAGGAAACCTGGAACAAGAAACTAGTAAATTCCTTGTGGGTAGATAGACTGACCACAAAGAAATCTATTGGCACCAGTCCTTACTAGCCGATCTATGGAATGGAGGCTATCTTCCCATCTTCTTTGGGAACTCTAGTAATGAAATTGCTCCAAGAAGCACATGTTGAGCCAAATGATATTCAAAGGAGGATCAACTAGACAATTCACTTGCAGCAAACCAAGGAGGAAGTCTACATTAGGTCCCAAGTTGTGCAGGAGAGGAGCAAGAAAGGATTTGACAAGAGAACCAAAGCATAAGATTTCTATCTAGGAGATAAAGTCTTGAAATGGGACTCAAGAAGGGAAGATAAAGGGAAACATGGGAAGTTTTACTTCCTATGGGAAGGTCCTTACATTATTTATGCTTTCAGGGGTAATAAGGCTTATTTTCTCAAAGAATTGGATGGTGTAGAAGTAGAAGGAGGACCAGTAAATGGTTGAAATCTTAAGAAATATATAGATCCTAGTCACTGATTTTACTAATTACTTGTACATATTATATCCTTCACAAATTTTAGTGTGGATTAGATGGTAAATTTTGGAGTTGAATCCCAAAGAGAAGGTCCTAAGTTTCAAAAGTTTCACTATCAATAAATATCAATAAAGAAGCAACATAAAAGGGAATGTTGCAGAGTAAAATCATAGAAATTCAGAAGGCCATTGATCTACTGGTTCTTGACATTTCACTAGGAAATTCCATCCCTGAGTGGAGCCACTGTTATGTTCCTATACTAATAGGTGTCATAATTTTTGAATGGATGAGGTCAAAACTGTAATATGTACATACCTTTTCTTTCTGCAAATTTTTTCCATATTCAAGAAATAAAAAAAAAATAAAAAATGTAAAGAGGGTATGTCCTAAAGGAAAAATCAAAGGACAAAAAGAATGAAAAAGGTCAAAAAAGATGAAAAATGAATCCTAAAGAAAAACAAAAAAGACCATGAAAGTGTGCAAGTCCAAATTCCAAAGTCCAAGTGTACAACTTGTTATTTATGCCACAATTCGTGGTAACCAAATAGTTTAATCTTGGTTATTCCATGTTCTTAATTTCATGCTTAGAGATAGAGAATAAATCTTGACCAAACTATTTAATCTTGGTAGATAAGTAGATAGGTAGAAGAAATAAAAGGATCTCAATAGTTTAATATGGGCCCTTTGATGTAACAAGGATAGACTTAGATAGATTTCTATTGTAAAAGAAAAGAAAAATGTTTTGATAAGGGTTTGCTAGCTTAAGTGCACCCTAATAAAGAGTAGAAAAAATGGTAGGATGAGTAGATGGGTAAGTAGTTGAATGGTTGCAGAATTGTGATGAATGATTAGTGAAGATGATATCATTTACTTTCATCATCAAGTTGCTAAAGTATGGAAGATAATTGAGTAGTTACATAAAGTCAAGTGATTAATTTCCCCATTCATTTTACCTTCAATTTTACTAATTTCCCACAAACAATGTTAAAAGTACCTAAAACCTTAAGTTAAAGGGGCTCAGAGCATTTCTCTGACTTCTGGAGGGACCAAACCCTCAGCCCAATAACTTATAGGGTCTAAGTACTAAAGCTCCCTTACCAACATTCACTCATTCCATAATTCATTTATTTCATCTAAAAAAAACCCTTTTCCTAAGGTATAATCACCATTTGTCCAGGGAAAATAATTACCCCTATACAAAACCTCTTTTTTCCACAAAAAAACCCACAAAATGCATTTAGCCTAAGTTATAATGTGTAAATGTGAATATGTAAATGTCAAACACATTATACTTAGCGCGAAATCCACTTTTACACTTTCATTTCATATTAACCTTTAATTTTAATTATATTTATTAACTCCTGAAAATAAAACCCTTCCCCATATATTTTATTAAATCCCATATGATAAATATCCCATCCCCAAGGTTTGAAACATAAAACTTATTAAGTGAATAGTTAAATGGATTAATTAGTCGTTCAGTGGCCAATTAAGAACCATAACCCTCCACCGAATAAAAAGGATTAATTAATCAACTAGTGATTAATTAATAGCTCGTTCCACCGATAAAATCACCCCTAATTTCATTAACCCCCCATAATCCTTCATTAATTAAACCTTCCACCCATTATAACCCTATCGGGCCCCTCCATTAAACCTCCGATCGAATCACTATCCCAATCACCATGTGATCTGACCCATTTAGATCCAACGATCGACACTCATATTTGGCGGCCTCTGAAAGCCGACATTTACCCGTCCGATGTGAGCGGTTTCACTGTTCACCCTGCCTCTATGTGGCACCTGATGAAGGGCATCAGGTGGCCTCCCCCAAAAACCACTTATCCCAAAAAGTTGTGCAATGGATTCCGCTTACCACCTCCACTACACACCAAAACGTCACATCCCCTACTGGCGCCAACTGTCACTTTCCCAATGTACCCACCAAAGTCATTGACTTTATGCATAAAACCAAAAAACTTATAGTTTTTTGTTTTATCATGAAAAAAGAACATTCTGAGTTCCATGCAAAGCACAGAGTACGTTTAAACTATCAACCTGCCACTAGGTATCAACTAATTGAACCTATTGAAATTATCGACCACCTTTCCTACATGCGCTTCCTGCAAATAGTGCACAATCATCATTACTATGTTCAATAGCCAAAGCCAAGTATTTACCCCAATTACACTGAGAAACCTTGTTTTCTTGCCAAAACCTAAACTAAATTACTTTAAATACTAAGTAATTCAGTAAGATAAGTTGCTTGGTGACTCTCAAAAACCCTGAAGCAAAACCTTCAGAACAACTAGAAGAATTAGAACAGACTGAGATTTCAGAGGAACTTGCTCAACTAGAACAAATCATGAGCAATAATCCTATTTTACAGACTCCCATAAATGAGGAGAGGAACCTCAAAAGAAATAGAGAGGAGGCCACTCTTTCCAGCAGGCCTGTTGCCCAAACCTATGCTAAGAGGCAAAGGTTGAATCCATATTCAGAGCAGGAATACACTGAGGAAACAACAGGAACTTTAGGAGTAGAAAGGATAGAAAGCATGAATACCACTCCTTCAAGAGGGACACAAGAACCATCCACCTCACAAGCTCAAATGTTGGAATGGAAACAGAGCGTGGAAGTGTCCTCCTTCAGGGCTCCTACTAGATAGAGCCTAGATATTAAGGAAAAATACAAGGAAATAAAAGCAAGGAATGAAAGGCTAAAGGTGCAAAGTTATGCACATTATCTGAAGATGGCTCCAACAAACCAAACAAGGCTAATGTCAGCGTTTGACATAAAAGAAGGGAAAATGCAGATGAGTTTTTTGAAGCCAACCATACAACAACCAAAATCAATGGCAGATTACCTAAAAACAGATTTTGAAGTATTGGCAAAGGATATCCGTCCTATTGAACAAATTGAATTACATAAGCAAACTGGTGAAATGGTTTATTCCACCTTGACCAGCAAGGCAATAGAATCCCACCAACTTCAGAACTCACTGAATAACATGTCAGCACAATTCTAGTTGGAGAAGACCTCTTCACAAGCCAAAGACACCAGGATAAAGTCCTTAGAGGACTTGGTCATAGAGTTGGGAACATGATCCCAAGGATGTGAGAGTTGTAGAGAAGCTTATCAAGAAGAAAAACGATGACATAGTTGCATTGAAAAAACATCTCAAGATTCCTCCTCTTCATCATCTTCAAACAGCTGAAGTAATGGAAACCAAAAAGAAGGAAGAGCTTATGAACTTGATCCTAAAGATTAATGAACAGTTAAAGGAGACAAAGAAAGAATTGGATAATTTGATATAGTCCAAGCAGAGTGAGTTGGCCACCACTCCTCAAACTGTAATTCCAACAATCTCCACAACATTACCCTCCACATTGGCTACTGCATTAGCACCAACAATTCCACCAGCTACTGTTTTGCCAGTTATAGGTACATCAAGAAGCATAGAGACAACAACAGAGAAGACTGCAAAATTGATCAAGACCATGGAAGAAATGAGCATCCAGGACACTGAGCTTAAGAAACTTAGAGAACAAGTGTCAAGTTCAGAGACCAATTATAATCTTACACAAATACAACAGAAGGAAGAAGCTCAAAAGAACCAAAAAATGGTAGAAAGGATAAAGCCCTTGAAAAGGACTTAACATTATAAGAGCCATTGGGAGATATGAAAGAAATTCTTTGTGCTAACATCATTGATTCCATAAATGATGTTTGGCCTTCTATTCAAATTATTTTTGAACAAACTGAATTAGTCAAAATGGCTACAGAAGCAATCCAAAAGACAATGGAAGAATTGGGAAATAAGCCTGAAGAAGCCAATCAATTGATCACATTTTTGAACAGCAAAGACATATGCCAGCTTGATGAACTAGAAATAGAAGATACAACAACAACAATCATATAGATCAAAAAGGTTCTCACCAAAAGGAACCTAATGCTCAACTTGGAGAAAAGATGTAAGAGCATGCAAGAGACATTGACAACTTTATGCTAAAGTATGGCATCTTAAGAGAAAAAGGACTTCCCAGTCCTATGGTAATAAATGACAAGTTTATGACACATGAAGATTACATTGAAAAATTAAACAAGCTGGCCAGAAGCCAAGCTAGTACTTCAAGGGTGAAATATTTGCGCACTGGAAAGGTGTTATATGATGGTCATGAGAATCTATTCTATATAGAGCATGAAGTCAAGCACTTGTTCACAAGAAAACCAAATTTTGCCAAGTACACAGAAGCTAATGAGATTTATAGGAAAATGATAAGGATGAAATTACCTGACAGTGAATGGTTGACACAATTGAGAGATTTACTATAAAGTTACTACAGTAAATCCACATGGTAAAACATGGCTTCCAGGTAAAACAGGTAAGACAAGATCAAGGCTGAATAGGTAAAGAGTATAAGTAGGTAGATGATAGAAAGTGATTCCAACACATAACTACAAAGCAACTGAAAGAGCCAAATCTGAGTTACAACAGCCAACATAGTCACAATAAAAGGGACAACTAGAAGACAATTCTCCATCTGTTTCTATCTTCATGTTGAAGATATTTTTTGTTTCCTAGAATAATTCTCATATGGTTATGAGATATTTTGTATCTGTTTTTGTATAAATACTTCATAAAATGAAGTAGTTAGGGTGGATTAAAACACATTTTTGTAGACATTTTATTTGGAGCCAAGGAGCTATTATACTCAAGACTGGACTGGTTTTGCTGGAAATGAAATAAAGCTAAGGACATTTCACTAGATTCTTGTGCATAGTTGGAACAAAAAAGTATTATCTCTTCGTGTTTAAATATTGTATTCTCTTCATGTTATGAATATTCATATGTGTTTCTTATCAATTTTGTAAATCAAACAAGGAATGATATCATTAGAATTAGCTTAAGTGCTCTCTGTTTTAACTGTTTGCTTTCTTTATGTTTTCTACTAAACTCCCTTGGTTTGGGAAGTCTTAATTGCCCCCTTACTTCTATAGTTTACCCCCTTTTGGTCCATATTAAAGGATTCTTCATTTCCCTTTGCTACTGATCATCCTTCCTTTCTTCATCTTAATCCCGATTAAGGATTCTTCATTACCCTTTTCCCTAGTTAGGACTATTTCATCCATTTAAACCTGCAGGATTGCTTTTGCTACGCTAGCTTGTCCTATGGACTCTTACCTTAGTGAAAAATCAAATCTAGTTAAGACTTTCTTGATTGACTCCATAGCCTAATGGCCTAAATACTTGCTTTTCCCATCTGTCTTCTTAATTCCACCACCCAAACAAAACAAAACAATCATGAACACTAAGAACTAGCCTGAAATATTATTCAAAACAAAGTTAAATTATAAAGAGAGAGCCCTCTCTGGACTTAGGTTGGCTAGAACCTGAGTCTAAAAGGTTAGGTTTTTGGTTACCTCAAACTATTCCTTCTTTGATAACTTCTAAGGAAAAAAATCTGAGTTATAATAGAAGCTATGCCTGCAGTGCCCATGGCGCTGAGGTCACCCAAGCCGAAACAGATCATGACAAAAGATAAACAACTTGCAATGAAAGAGAAGCAACCTACTGTAAGGAGAAGCTGAAAAAGTTAGTGTCAGTGTGCGCATCCCCATGAAAGCATACCAAAACACAGAAGCAGAAGAAGGATAAGCAACTGAAGAAATTACTGGACCTGGAAGTGGAAGAAGCCCAAGGTATAAAGGATATTGATGCTGAAGGAGTGGAACCCATAACAAGGCTACCCAAGTATATCCCTCCACGAAAGGGAAAAGAAAAGGTCACGAAGGACTTGATTCCAAGAAATGTACAATATCCATGCCCCTGCTACCTGAGTAGGTCCCTTTTGAAGGCCCTCGACTCGCAAGGGTCCCACTGTTGAAAATGGATGATTGGGACCCCGCATACCATGCTAAGTTTCCACACTTGGCGACGAACAAGTATATGCAGAGGGTCTATTATGCAGAATTAGGTGTCATAGTGTTGGAAACGGAGGAAGGCGTCCGCAGTGTCGAGCACTCAGAGTTACTCAATCTGTTGTGGGTACTACATTACCACCACATCCACATCAATATGATATGTGTGCGCAAATTGCTTGCATTGGTGTACAATGGTTATTTATGGTTAGGAGGGCCTATCCCCATTATAGACATTCTCATTCATAGAATCACGTACCTACCTTATAAAGGTGTGAACCTGGCTAAGGAGTTTGGCAGAAAGACTGGGGAGAAGGACCTTGCATAAAGGATGAAGTGGGATTTCTTTAAGAAGTAAAGGTATTCAATTATTTCTATAACAGACTCAAAAAATTCAATTGGCTACCCAAATTTTAGCAAGGAAGGTGATTCAAAAATGTCGCGCAGGCAAAGTTCCGGTGCCAGTAGTTTCCCTTGCTGCACAGTGCATGAAAGGAATACAGTTTAATTGGGCAAGATATCTCTGTCAGGAGTTTCAAGCGAACTACTGAGACGCCTAGGATGAAACCAAGTCATTTTAGTACACTTGGTTATTGTTGTCGATTGTGCTCGTTGCATGGAAATTTCCGGACGATAGCCAATTTCCTCTGCTTGAGGAAGGATTGCTACAGGTAGCACAATTCGCTTCCTTATGGTCCAAAAAGGATGTTGCACGGATTGTAGAGACGAAGATATTTTGTGTTCTTATGGAAATGGATCTCTACATGGCCATTAATCAGTGTCCAAGGTTGTCCCCAACTTTTTCACGCAAATATCAGCGTATGCAACATTCAAGGCTAACTTCCACATAGTATATATCCAAACACAGAAGGATCCAGAGTAGAAATGGCACCAGTTTCCCTATTTGGTTTTAGAACCATATGTGTAGGATATTGTATCAAAATGGCCTACAGAGTGGTGTGCCCCATCAGACTTAGCTGCTAGACCAAGCACGGGTGCAGAAAGTTCTATTGTACAGAAATGAAAGGAGGCCACTAAGAAGGTTGTGCATACCTTGGTAGAACAGAAAACGAAGGTAGCTACAGAAAAGTCTCTTGTGGAGCAAGAACACGCTGCTAAGGAGCAGGAGGAAGAAGAACAATGCTAGTCACAAAAAGGTGACAAATCACCTTCACCGGAGACAGAGGAAGAGGAGCTTTCACGGCAAGGTGATGGAGGAGATGAAGGGCAAAGAACCCCATTTATTTTGAAAAGATGTGGCTAGGAGCAAAATAGTGGAACACAAAAGAAGAAAAAGTCTAATAGAACCTGAGTTGATCCCATGGTACTCACAAAGGGCGATCTCGATGAGATCGGTGATAAAATTTGGGAAACCATCATAGAAGTGCTACAAAAGTTCGAGCAACAATACATGCAGACAGTGGGGGGGTGTTCAGAAGGATCTATGAGAGTGCAGCTCCAAGACACCAAAATCGAGGAAGATGTTCAGAAGATGAGCGGTGTGCAAGCCAGTCTATAATGAGGAAAGAATACAGTTGTGGCTTGGTTGAAGGATGTGAGAGTCTTCTCTTTACCTGAAGGGTTAGTCTGTGTTGAAACAAATGAACAAAGTCACGAACATGGGACTGAACCTTGCAGTGCTATCCCTTGAATCTCTACATGCATTACTACAGGGAATCACGTAAGAGCTCAGGATCAGAGAGAAACAAGCACTCTCTATTTTCATTGATATTAAAGTTAATAACCAACAACTATTCACTGAAAAGACACAAAACATGAAGGAAAAAGAGGTGCTAAAGGTGCATAGTTCACATCTGGAGTCAACAGTAGCAGAGGCATGTAATACAATGCTTGAGCTTCACATCGCGGAGGATGCACAACTAGAAGTCAAAACTATAAAACTCGTTGCGGGTGTAGAGGAGGCTAAAGCAGAGGTTGGATGAGTCATGTTTGAGCTCAACATGAAGATTACAGAGCTGCAACTGAAGTTGTAGCCCACAACTCTGCCTGAGGTTTGGGAGTAGCACGAAGTCGTGATAAAGGAAGGCATGGCTACCTTGGATGCCATAGTCACTAATTATGTGATATTGTTCGAGCAGGCTATTGAGCTATTGACCAATATGTAGGAGGATCCAAACCTGCAGACATTGAACACAGAGGTAAGGGAGCTACATCACCAATATGATGAGGTTAGGGTGACTGCATGCTCCTTAGCACCAACACAACGCCTCGTCAAGTTACAGGAAGGAAAATTGCTGCTGGCATAGGTGGAGTGATCTGAAAATGGGGCTCTTAGGCTTCTTGTCTAACTTACAAGAACCTCTCCCACTTCCAAAGCTTTAAATTTTCCCAAGTCGTAATGATTAACCAATGCGGAAATAAGAAATGCTTGAAAATATGGGTGTATGCTTGTATCTATTTTCAACTAATTATTTACTTTAAAATCTATTGTTTGTGTTGATATGGGAAGGTACTTAAACTGATATACAAATGCATATAACAATAGTTAGAGTAGCAATAAAAACAAACACATGAGATAATAGTATAATATGGAGTTCACCCTGATATCTTGGGCTAGGTATCCTTGAGCTCTAATAAACTCGATTAGGCTCTCTGGGATTATGGAAACAATTCTTTTACAAGTGCTACACTTAACTCCAATGTTCTATACAGGAACATTGGGCTCAGAACACCATCCTATCCCTTTGCTCTTGGAGCTCTTTGGCTTTCCAGCTCTGGCTGTTACCTCTAGCTTTGGCTCTTGGTCTAGCTGTGGCTCTGACTCTAGCTCTAGCTTTGTGGCTCTGGCTCTCATCTCTCACTTCTAGTGCTTGTTTTGGCTCTTCGATTTGGTTGTGGCTTGTGGCTCTCTTCTCTAGCTTTTCTAAGCTCTTTCGCTCGGCCTTTGCATGCCTCTGTGAATCGTTCGACCTCCAAGCAACTCCAACAACAATAAGCTGCTGTCAATTGAGCTCTCTAGCATTTCACTCAACCTTTGAGTGACTCCCCAACTCTCTGCGCATTCAACATGTTCTTCACTGTTTACCCTCCAATCTCTGGGGGCTTTGCCTATTACAGTGAGCTTGGCTCTAGTTTCCTTACTTCCAGGTCTGCTCTACTGCTTCCTTGGTTGCTCTCTTTTTCTCCTATTTTACTCTTTGTATGTTCTTGGCTTAACGCCAATCCATCTCATGACTATTCGCTTCCTCTCCCGACTCTTCAGATCACCTGCCTCTGTCCGCTGGAATTCCCTTCTCTTCGTCATCATCACTATAACGCTTCACAGAGAGGTGGCCACTTATGTCCTCACAAGCTGAGCCAACTCTTCTTCAAATGGTTCGTTACTTCGGTTACTCTGTGAAATGATTCATCCGCCAACTCAGCGGTCCAATCAGATTTCAACCTTTATGTGTTGAAGCTTATTTTCTTCGTTGAATCCTGTTTCCCATCGGGCACAATCTTTGTCGTTAGATCTGGGGCCTCCAGATCCTACAGTTACCCCTCTTATCGCGTGGTTGACTTGCTCAGACATTAGCCCGTGATGAGAGTGGTTTTATCTCTCATCCAACAGACGCGTCAATCAATGTATGGAATCGCTGGGTTCTCTGACAAACTTGCTTATTGCCCGAAACGCCTCCAATATTCTGCCAGTTTTGGAGCGCGGGACCCACCTTCGGTTTTAGCGCTTTTTACACGGTTTCTTATCTTTCCTTGTGACCAAGCGCTCGGGGCTTTACCATTTCGAGGGGTTTTGCGCTAATCAGAAACAGCCTCCATTTTCTAGTCTGAGCCTGCTAGCTGCCATTTTTGCGCCATCCATAGTCCCTATGCGCCAATGGTCAATGCGCTTTGACCAAACGTCCTCGTTGCTCTGTGTTGGCTACAAATTGTCGTTGTTCAAAGGTTATTTCTGATAGGCTTCTACACCCATAAGACTTTAAACTTCGGTATGAGTTTTTTTACAGAGTTCAGGTAGCTTTAAGAGAGTGTAAGGATCCAATTTCGAATCATGGAGGAAGCATAGAAGAAGGAGGCCTTGCTAAAGGCTAGGTTGCAGCCTTGGTTGGAGGAAGCTTATCAAGTCACAACTACCATTCAAGATAATATTAAAGGACTGCAGTGGAAACAACAAACGATGAGGCTTGTCATAGAAGGACCAACCACAGAAAAATTAGTCAAGGAAGTTCAGCAGGTAGCAACGTAGAGCAATGTCAAAGTTGCACTGGTCTAGGTGGAGCTTGGGGATATTTTCAATAAGATCGCAGCGCCAACAAAGTGACTCGAGGGTGAGTCATGATCTTTGTGTTGAGGCCTATTGGGATGGGGTCTCATGGGTCAGTTTTGGGGTTAAGATAACCCAATTTTTGTTACAGTTTTTGTAAATAATGTAAATTCTCCACGATTTGTGGATGAAAAGTGCATAGATGAATAGGATTCAAATGGGTTTAGCCCCTTTTTTATGTAAAGTTTGAGTCAATTTTGAGATTCACTCATGGTCCACAGACCATGGAATTGTATGAAAAAGGCTATAAATAGGTGTGTCTTAGAGAGTCTAAGGCAAGGGAGAGGTAGTATGAAGAAGTGATAATGAGAATAAATGGGTAAGATAGAAGAAGAAAGGCTCTACAACTGAGTGCACAAAGGCCTAGGTAGAGTCCACACCTGAGTGCTTGGGCCCCTGTAGTTGAGTGCGCATGGCATTTTTGAGTCTGTAACCTTGAATTGAAGATCAATAAAGATAGTTTCCTAAGAATGCTTGTGTATTTCTGTTTATCTATGTTTCTATTAATTTTATATGTTGTCAATGAATTATATGTTTTATGGAATATTGATTGAATGTTACGCGATTCTCTTGAATAAGTGTTAATTATGTATGCAGTGCATGTCTAAGTACTTTCGCCAAGAATATGATGAATTCTCTGATGTTTATGAATAACATAAAGAAATTTGCATGAACCCTAATTTAGGACTACTCTCTAATGCGCATAAATAGACAAACTGACTATTAAAGGTCTGCAAGGACAGATCATAGACCTTCGTGAAGGTCTGAAGGCTGTTGTAACATAGTTTCAGCAACTTACCCTAAGAGTGTATCGATCTGTGTGAAGGTAGATCGAAGGCGTTGGAAGACATCACACTAGTCTCCGGATGCAGAAACTTGGTTCTTGCATCCCCCATATTGCTTCAGGAAATTAGTATAGGGTTTTTTGGTTGGCGTAGCTAACTCTGAACCTTGGTCAAGACCCCCTAAGCCAACAATGATACATCGAGGAGGAACTCAGGGTCTATCTCCCGCACATCTTCACATGCGATGGGGTATTTTGGTACGTCGATAAAGTGTTGAACAATCTAATTTCTGAAAAACTGATAGAGACTTATGTTCATCAAGGATAATATAGCAGTTAAAGCCTATGTAAGTTATATCCTGATTGTATGTTGTTAACCGTTAAACTTAAGAAAGTGCATGATCAAACATAAGAATTGAGCATTCAGTACTATGCTCCCCCTTTTTAAATAAATATTAAAAAGTACATTTGTGTAAATTAGGGTGGTAAGTTTAGTCAATAACATTGTTACAACATCTATTGTAATGGTCATTGTTTCAATAGTTTCAATAGTAGAAGTTGTTATAGAATTAAATTTTACATCAATTTCAACATTTTCAACAGTAATGAGTGTTACAACATCAATTGTTACAACATTTTCAGTATATTTAACATTGACATGTTATTATGACATTTATTTTTACAACATCTGCTATTCAAACATATGTTTTTACCTATGTTTGTGCTTCTCAATTTGTTTTCTTGATCCTCCATGTTGTATCTTTGTAGATAGCCCTCGACTAAAGAACGTATTCAAAGCATCAATGTGAGTAGTTGAGAGGAATTTAAATATGAATTGAGAGGAATTTATAAGGCTAAACATTCTCCCTAAAAATTTAATCATCTAATAATTATATAGATGTATAGATGAACCTCTATAGTCAACACAAATATATCCAAGTACAACATATACGAAACAATCTAAATATTTTTGGGCTGTAAATTAAACAAATTGTTCAATTTCTAACTTAGTTGTGAACATAACTTTGTAAAGGGGCATCTGAGAGATTGATACTCAATCTATCCCTTCCAAATGTCCTATACTATTCATAAATAAACATAGAAACAAACTATGAAATTAGAAGAAGAGGTCACAAGTACACAATTACTTTCATGAACAAAAACTAGAAGCCTTTGATTATATCCAAGTTCAAAGTATTACAACAATATTACAAAAACTTGCTCCGAGTATTGATCCTTTCTTATTAAAAAATAAGGTATATATAGAGTGCTTTACAAAATATCCTATATCTTAAAAGATTTACATTCAAAGTATTCTTTATCCAAAGCTTTGGATAATGCTTAAATTTTTTTTAACCAGTGTTGCAAACATCAACATTGGGATAAATCAACAAGGGTCCGGAAAACCAAAAAATCGTAAATATTGGTAAAAATTGGCAAACATCAACAAAATCAAGATATCATCAAAATATCGGTAAAAATCAACAAACATTGGCTACGCCAAAAAATCGCAATTTCAAGACAAATCAGAATGTTATCGAGATGTTTGCAACATTTCTTTTGACTAAAAATAAAAAAATGCTCAAAAAATTGTTCCAAAAATGTTTGCAACTGTGCTTGATATCTGCATTCAAGTTCAATGTACTTGAAACTACTATGTTCTTGTTGCTCGAAATTCTTAATAACTATGATCTGTTGCTAATATGCTACATCGATAAGTTGAATTCATTGAGCAAATTTTACCAACTATTTCCGTTCTTCATTTGTTGGGTAACCAAGATCCATCATCTGTCTGTATGATCCATATGCATTAGTATACTTCTCATAAGAAGATTTTACTATGAAAAAGTGTTTGATTTTGTAGTAGATTAAAATGTCATCAACTAACATTTGAAGTAGATTCTAACTGCTAATCTCTCCCTTGATTCCAACAAACTTTGTCCTATCCCCTGCCTCTCTCTTCAACAATCTTTCATATTAGTCTTCTATTACCATCTCGCCATATGAATCCTTAAAATATGGAAGACCTTTCTTTTCAAGAATAGAAAGATTTATTTAGAGTTTATTGATTTGTACTAGAAGATTTTTGTTCATTTTTGCAACTACGGTCAAATTCCACCTTGGACAGATCAAATGACTAATATAATGATTGCATTAGATTCCTCTTTTTGAGAGGACCAAAATTGACCTAAAGATCACCCAATTTGGTCAGTGGAAGTTAAGTTATGGATTATTTTGTTCATACATGTATTATGGAATGGGTCAACCCTAACCACATGAGTAACTGCTTGTGTCAGCCTTAACCCCAAGTGAACCCTCAGGAAATTCTATACATATAAGATACCTCAATATCATTTGGACACATCTTCTCTTCTATTTTGTCTTGGTTCACATAAGTTTGATGGAAGGAGTTAGCATAGGGTCTGAAATCACAGGCAAAAGGTTTGCTTTGGGTTAGGGTTTTCTAGACCTTGGACACGGGCATTGAACTAGGCATTTTAGGCCTTGGGCACTGGCACACAAGCCTATGAGAGTGACCAAATACCCATAGACACTAGAAAAAAGGATTATGGAAGTGACTTGGGCTTCTGAGAAAGTTCTGGAGGTATCGGTCCTCGGTCACTCACACAAATGGTCCTAAGGGTGACCAGGCCATCCAAAACACATGCAAAGTAACTTCAAGGGAGAGACCCAGGGTTTTAGGTGTGTTTTGCCTCGGTCAAACACAAAAAGTCTTCTTGAGAGTGACCAAGAAGTCACAATTGCCCTCACATAGTATCCGAGAGAGAGACCAAGGAGTTTTGGTCATGCACAGACAATTTTGATGAGAGTGACCTGAGTTTAGATATAGGGTTTGACATATTGGCTTCAACTGACTTCAGTGATCTGGTAGATCTAGGTTTCTCTCTACTGTTAGTGACAACATTGTTCAGCAGTGTTTGACACAGTGACAACAATACACAGTAGTTGACATCAGTTTGTGACAACACATTACAGAAATCAGTATGAGGGTTCTTATTTCTAGCATGATTAGATCTGTTTCATGGATATCATTATTGTTTTTCTGCATAGATAAAATTATGGATCATTGTACTCTCTTTTTCTACATCATTTTTTGACGATCTAAGAAGAATAATATTTTCTAGGGTCTCCCCTAGTGTGTTTTTCCCGAGTCTCAAACCAATCCTGGTGTCTCTATGTGCATGCTTTCTTCTATTATTCCTTTTATATTTCGTTGCATTGATGATGATGGTGATCTTGTTTATTTCTATGTAATTGCATATACTTGTGTATTATGGTGTAGATATAAATAATTTAATAATGATATGGGGCGAACTTAATGTATTAATGATGAAATGCAATTATCAAAGAAAGAATAATGTCGTCCTAAGAAAATTTAACAATTTTTCACACTTTTCTTTTATCTTGAACATCAAATTTTTATTCATAAGAACTTTTCTAGTCTGAATAACTGATTCAGTTTTCTCTATAATTCTATTTCTTCAAGTTCTTCTCTGGACTTGTTGATGGTGCTGGAAATTCATCAACCAAGGGGGTCTCCCCGACATGAAGTCCCAATTAGAACTCACACCATTTGGAGTGGGAGCCCCATCAAAAGTATCAACCCGACTACCATGTATCCTTGTATATTTTCCTTGGCTACAAAGTCTAGCACATGAGAGTAATACACAAGTATTTTCAAATCAGCAAGTGAGTATTCCTTGTGAAATGTTCAGCTATGGAAAGCATCAAGGTCCTTATACCAAAAGAGAAGATAAAAGTGATCCCTTTAAAGACAAGTAATAATACTAATCTAGAAAAGGCACATGAGCATATACATATGAAAAAATCATTGATCAACCAGTGAAATAATTGACAAGGAAGCAATGATTCTTAAATAAAATACAACACACCTTCAACAAGATAAGTACATGTTGTGGCCACCAACAACCCCCTTTTTATTTAGTGTTATTACTAATACTAAATAAATGGGGACCCTTAGTTAAAAATTAAAAAAAAAAAAATCAATTAGTGATTGTATTTCTTTTTCAATAAAACTTACCATCATAAACTTAGGAAAATACCTTTGAAAATATCTAAAAAGCTTAAGTTTCATGATGGGAAAAGATAAAATCGCTCCTTAAAGGATATCGCATTGCAGAAAAGATAACATCATGCCTACTTACAAGCTAAACTCTAAAGTCGCGAGAATGTGATGCGAAATTGCATAAGGATAAACATATATCACATCACAAGTCTTAGAACCACACTTATAATAAAAAATTGCAGAAAACGCTGATATGCGATAGCGCATATCGCAAAATTGTGCCTCACAAGAAACTACTTAACACAAAACATGCATATATTATGATTCTGCGATATTGCGATTATGCAATGTTGCGACCATGCGATACTGCGAAATTGGGATAATGCAATAAAACGATCTTAAGATAGGACAACAGAAAGATCTTGCGATCTTGCGATTATGCGATGCAACAATCAGCGATATTGCAAAACAAATCACGAAATCATCCCATCGCAAATTTTTCTGGTTCATTATTCAAGAAAAAGTGTTTCCATTAAACAAGGCTAGTTATGTGCTTTAATGCTCATTAATGAAGTAGTTTCCAGTTGTTAAGGAAATATGATTTTGTGTTTATTGAAGAACAAGTTCACGTAAGGTGATATACTTTCGCAGGTATTCAACATTTAGAGCTTTCCCATCATTGTTTCTTATCATTACTCTCCCCTCACTTGTAAACTACAAGAACAAAGGACAATAGGTTATAAAAAGCAGTGTATAGGAAACTACGGTGAAGATAGGCAAGGCTCTGATGTCTGAAGATAAGGAAAAGGCGCCCTTGCGCAAAGACACCACATGCAACAGAGACGCGGGTATTCCCACCTGGGAAGGCATATATAATCTACTTGAGGAAAGAGAATCCTAAAGTAATGGGATTTACGGCTACTACAGGCTCATCAAGGTCGTCTGAAGCATCAATTGCAGAGTTAGCTTGTTCATTCCTACACCGAAGAGTGGCAAGGCCCAAAATTCTCCCCTGTACAGAAATGGTTAAAGGAGTACTAGACAACGTTGACATCAAAGACATGCAGTTTAGGGCTCAAGGTCAAAAACTCTCAGAATCATTATTTTCACAAAATTTCAACTTTACATCCGCTACAAGAAAACACGCAAGAGGCAAAAACCACATTAAGGAAGCCCAGATTAAGAAACAAAGGCAATTTCAGATGCACGATCGTTGGGTAAAACTTCTCGAAATGAAAAGCCTCTAATTGCTCAGTCTCCTATAAGCCCAGTACCGAAACGATAGTGCCAGCTCTTGCTGATTTCGTTTTTGTAGCACATTTAAAGGGTGAAGTCACCCAACTGACTCTTCTCAAGAAAATGTTGAATGCTTTCAACAGTAAGGAGAAAATACAGAAATAGTTAGTTTTAGATTTAATTTTAGAAATAGTTTTATTTTATTTTGCCTAGAAAAAGGACGGTCATTTAAAACTGTATCCTAAATTTTTGTAAATAAGTTATTTTTAGACGTAGTTAGTAGTATTTAAACCCTTCTCATGCATTTAGAGAAGGGTCCAGAAATTTATCAAAAACTTGTCCTCAGAACATGCACTTTTGCACCCTTCGAGGAGGTTTTGGTGAATGAATGGAACAAGATTTATTGATTTTTTGCATCTGATATCTACTACTGATGTTGCACTTCTATACTCTTAGTTGATGTTGGATTGAGAAGAGATAAATCGTTATCACTTGAAGCTCATGAGTAGAACTAGTTATAAATGGTACTTCTATCTCTTAACTGTTTCTATCTCCTGTGTTAGAGTGATATTTAAGCTTAGTTGTTTATATGTTAACGCTTGAATACCTAAGTTATCATTTGGCACTTTTGTACGGTGATAGCTATTTATTTATGATTGATATATGAATAGCTTATTATGCGATATGTTTTTCACAACTGTTTCGTTTAACTTTTTATGTGAAGTAGTTCATTTATATTGAATTCTTTTCTTATAATAGTTGAATGATCTTTATTACCAATTGTTATTTGAAATTATTTTAGATCGCATAATAGAAGAATCATACCCCGGGTTAGTATAGATTTATATGTTGTTGCTTTTTTAGAATACAATTACATGTCATTAGATTAGAATTAGAAGTAGATCATCGCAATTAGAATATTTTAAAGCCAGGAACATCAATCAATCTTACACACACACACACAAATTGAGAAACTGGTGCCATTATCCCCAGTTGGACCCACTATACCAAACGGAAAAGGAGCTGCCAACCAAGGTCCGGACCAAGTGTGTATACCCTTTGTTGTAGACCTGATTTTCAGGGCTTCAACATATTTGGCGCTAGAAGGAGGGCCTCGAACTATGAATGGAAAGTAAGTCCAAGTCTAAATACAATTCTGAGAGTAAATCGCCCTCACCATCTCCCCCGACTTCTCCATTGCATTTAGAAGCTTTAAATCCACTACCAAAAGTCGTAGGATCAACAGTCGCTGCTACAAACCCCGACATTTCAGAACAATATACTATTGAACCGCCTGAAGTCGAATATCTGATTCACAAATTTGAGCAATTTTCTATATCTCCTCAAAGACCTGATAAATCGCAAGGTAGCGTGACTTCGCAATATAACCCTGCTCATCCCTTAACCAGATTGAAGAGCGAAAAGTTTAGTGTTCAGCCAACTGAATTACCTCTACCCACTAGGAAGAGAGCAAGGAAATCACCTAAAGGGTTTGATAGCCAGACACTTTCACCATCATCATCCATCTCAACTTCCTCACCACGAAGTCAACCATCCACTCCGCCACTTCAGATCATTGTCCACCAACCTACTGGTACTTCTACATCCCTTTCTCAATCATCCGAAGTTATTATATCATCATCTTCTCAACCTCAGGGATCATCTTCTCCACTTCCCTCCATTAGTAGATCAGCGATGGCTCAATCTCCATGGAATAACCCAGGGGTAGTCTTAATGCCTGCACCCTTGAGTCAGTTACCAGCCCATCCTAAAAAATGGTTGCCTAAATTCAATCCTGAAGAAGGCATGCTAGCGGAAGAGCTTATCAATAAATTTATGCTATCCATAAATATTAATGGAGTTACTAATGAATATGTCGTCATTCGACTTTTTCCTTATACCCTTCAAGGAACAGCCAGATCATGGTATTTTTCACTACCATCTGGATCTATCACTAGTTGAGACATCTTCGAGGAGCAATTCCTCATTAAGTTTGGTGATGATAGGTGTATTGCGACGTTGATTAGTGACCTGTCAAACCTCAGGTCCCAATCAAAAGAACCTATCAAAGACTTCAATTCTCGTTTCAATAAACTATTAAACAAAATTCCTACCACTTCCAAGCCCAGTGAAGAAGTGCGAAGTGAATGGTACATTACTACTTTACCATCAAATATAGCAATATTCATGGATAGGGCTAATAAGACAACTTTAGCTGAAAATATGAAAGAAGCAATAGTTGTAGAAAAACAGATTATAACCCTTGAAAAGAAGACCACGATCGAAGAATGGAAGTCTAAGAAGGTAACGTTCAAAGAAGATCCCAAGAAAAAGAAATCGAACAATCCTTTTGATTTAGAAGGATTACAAAAAGTTTTGAAGACCATGTCTAACGAGAGGTCGACATAAAAAAACAAGTGGCAGAAACATCTTCAAAGAATTCATACAGAGCTTTTAAAAGAAATCCCTTGAATGATTCAAAGCCCCCCAACACTATTATAAACACTGAATCTGAAGAAGAAGATGATGAGATCGCTACTCAAGAGCAAACTGATGAAGAAGAAGTTGTAGAGTTACAAGGAATGTGGGGATTCATCCTCCCACAAGAAGAGGATCAAGAAGCATTCCCCGTTAGTACATGAAGCAGAAATCAGCTTGATCCCCCCCAAACTACCCCTAAGACAAAGAGCGCAAGCTCGGCAACGAAGGATAAAGTCGCACCCAAGAAGACAACATCTAAAGCGACTCAAACCAGCCCAGTCCCAACAAATTCCTCTACTCCATCTAAAACATTGATCGTTTCGGATGAAATGGAGTACAATATTATAGAAGATATGAAGAAGACTCGGGCCAACATCACTCTTTACGAATTGAGCAAATTAAAGCACTAGCAAAAGATACCTTTGAAAGAATTACATGCTGTGCCAGTTGTACCTTTGCCTACCGCTGTAATTTCTCAAGCTTCCTATGAAATGGGAAGACCTCTGACTAATGTGATTAACAAAGTTGATCCAAATGACGTCACATTAATTGGAGGTAGATCAAGATCTCATACTCCCCCCTTTCTTCTTACCTATGAAATTTTTAATAAAAATGTGCATAATTGTTTAGTGGATTTTGGAGCTTCATCGAATATTTTACCAAAATCAATATGTACAAAATTGAAAGTTCAACCACAAAAGTCTGTTGTGCGCATAGCCCAGCTAGATCGATCACAAGTTGAGGTAATTGGCGAATTGAATCAGGTTACCATAAGGCTGTCATCCAACCCAAAGGTATGGCAAGTTATCGACATTTTAGTTGCTGATATTCTAGAATTTTATGGCTTAATTATTAGCAGGGATTGGTCAGTAAAAATCCATGGATACTTTGCAACTGACTGGTCGCACATGTGGCTGCCCTACAACGGTAAACCAAATCAAATAAAAGTTGAACGAGAATAACATCAGAAATACATAGTAACGGAACTAGAGGGAGAAAATGAACCAGTAGCATATAACAACAACATTATTGGCAATTACTCAGTAGATTCTTTCCTAGGAAATTTTAATGCTCATACATCACCTTACTTAGAACATTTTGTTTTATCTCAAGTCAAAAAAATTTCTCAAACAGATGGTTCTAAATGTATCAATTTTTTAGATAGTCTTGTAAATAAATCTTCATTTCGGAAATTATTTTTTGATGGTTCTAAATCTAACGAAGGAGTAGGAGCAGGATGCATGCTAGTTAGTCCAGAAGGAGACAAAACTATGCTAACTTGCAGACTCGAATTTGATTGCACCAACAATACAATGGAGTATGAAGCTTTAGTCCAAGGGTTGTACAAAGCAATCGGATTAAATGTCAAATACCTTCAAGTTTTCGTAGACTCTGAAATTGTAGTCAGACAGGTACATAATACTATACATTGTTTATCAGGTCATTTAAAACATTATCAATCTTTAGTTCAAGATATGACTAAGCGCTTTATAGCATTTAATATTTCATCAATTCCCAGACTCCAGAATGCAAGTGCAAACCTTTTAGCTAATGTAGCTTCTAAACTTATCCCTTCAGAAGATTTTAGTCTAGATAGATTCTCAATAGAATTAATCTTTAGACCTTCTATTCCTGATAACATCACAAATTGGAGAATTTTCAACGATGATCCTGACATCATAAGTTTTCTCACATCTGAAGGATCCTATACCAATCAAATAATTGACAAAGACCAACATGACCAACAATTGCAACAAGATAGCACTAACAATGCTATACCTAAGTCGGTAGTCAAACTAGAAGACCTTTATGATTTGAAAGATCGGTTTAAAAGATCTACTAATTCAAAACTCCAAAGTTCAACTTTGAACTATGAATTAGTAAATCTAGGAACTGATACCAAACCCCAAAACGTCAATCTAGGCCTTGGCCTAACTTCGGAAGAAAAATTAGCATATATCTGTCTTTTGAGACAATACATAAATGTTTTTGCTTGGAACTATGATGAACTTAAAACATATGACACTTCTATCATCCAACATACTATTCCAATGATGGAAAATGCAAAACCATTTCAACAGAAGTTGAGAAAAATCCATCCCAAATTAGAAAATCAGATTAAATCCGAACTCACCATGTTATTGAAAGCCAAAATAATCTTTCCCGTTCGACATTCCAAATGGGTCTCCAACATGGTCCCTGTTAGAAAGAAAAACAGAGATATTAGAATCTGTATTGACTTTCGAAACCTTAATAAAGCCTGCCAAAAGGATAATTTTCCTTTGCCTCCTATGGAACAAATTTTGCAGGCAGTCGCTGGGTCAGAGTTAATGTCCTTTTTAGATGGATTTTTAGGATACAATCAAGTGTTGGTACATCCTGACAACCAATTTAAAACCACATTTAGAACCAAATGGGGTACCTACGCATATCAAAAAATGCCTTTTGGTCTGATTAATGCTGGTGCCACATTTCAGAGAGCCATGGACACTGCATTCAGAGGTTTAGTTAATAAGTCTGTGGTAATATATTTGGATGATATAATTGTCTATTCCAAGAGAGGAAGCAACCATCTCAAAGATTTAAAACAAATCTTCCAATGTTGTTTAAGGTATGGAATTTCACTTAACCCTAAAAAGTCCTTTTTCGCATTAAGTGAAGGAAAACTTCTAGGATTCATAATGTCAAAAACTGGAATTCACATTGACCCTAACAGAATCAAAGAGATTTCTGAAATTTCTCTACCTCACAACAAAAAAGCTATGCAACCTTTCCTTGGTCAAATCAACATTGTAAAGAGATTCGTTCCAGATTTTTCAAGAATCTTGTCTCCCTTACAAACAATGATAAAAAAGAACTCAATCTTCAAATGGGGTCAAGACGAATATGAGGCATTCAATCTAATCAAACAAGCAATGGTCAATGCTCGATCTTTAGCGACTCCAAATTTTTCAAAGACTTTTGTTTTATATACATTTGCATCTGACAGATCATACACAACAATACTTACTCAGGCAAATCAAGAGAAGGAAGAAGCCCCGATTTCTTTCTTGAGTTCAAATTTACAGGGAGCTGAATTAAATTATTCAGATGAGGAGAAACAGGCTTACATTGTTTTCAAAGCAATCAAATATTTCAGACCCTTTTTCCTCAAAACTCGCACAAAAATCATTGTACCGTTTCCAACGGTAAGGAATCTTTTAGTACAAAAAGAGGTGGGTGAGAAAAGAGCCAATTAGGTTACTGCCTTATAGGAATATGATGTAGAAATCAAACCAGTAAGCATTGTAAAAGGTCAAGGCTTTTGCAAAATGCTGGCCGGAGCATCACTGATATCTGAAATTCCATCTGCAAACATACAAGTGTATGAGGTAAGCCTAAATGATAATGAGTCATTATATGCCGATATCATTTATTATCTGAAGAATGGGTATGCCTCCTCACACCTCAATCATACTAAGAAAAAAGCTCTAAGATTGAAAGCCAAAAAATATCAACTCTTGAATGATGTTATTTTTAGGATAAATTATGATTATGTTCTACTTAGATGTCTTGAAGAATCTGAAGCTAAAAAAAAAAGTTTTGTAGGAACTCCATGACGGGCCAGCAGGCGGACACTATGTTGGAGATGCTTTTGCACATAAAATATTACGAGCATGATATTACTGGCCCACATTCTTCAAAGACTTGCACAATTACGTGAGGAAATGTCAAATCTGCCAAACCGTTGCCGAGAGACAGAAGAAACCGTCCTTGCCACTACAACTAGTCAACATTGAGCAACCTTTTGATCAGTGGGGATTGGACATAATAGGTGAGATCGTTACTCACTCTTCTAAGCAACATAGATATATTCTTACAGCAACATATTACTTTACCAAATGGGTACAAGCAGTTCCACTCAAGATGGCTAATGCCGAACATATCATTGATTTCATAGATCAATTCATAATCACCAGGTTTGGATTGTCTTCCGCTTTAATGTTTGACAATGCATCATACTTTTCTAGAAATGCAATGACTGAATTTGCACTTAAAAGAGGTTTCAAACTTAAATATTCTACCAATTATTACCCACAGGGAAATGGGTTAGCTGAATCTATAAATAGAAACCTAATCAATATTATCAAATGAACAGTTGACCAAAATCATAAAAATTGGCATAAGTCTTTAATATACGCTTTATGGGAAGATCGTATAACACAAAAAGCTTCAATTGGAACTTCTCCATTCAATTTAGTTTATGGAAAAGAAACTGTTCTCCTGACTCATTTAACAATCCCCTCTTTGTCTTTAGTTCAATATATTGATGAAGTACCAACTTCCTCCTTACAACTAAGGCAAATGCAACTAATCAAGTTAGAAGAACCAAGAGAGAAGGCCAAAATATCTCATGCTCATCATCAAGCATTAGTAAAATCCTCTTTTGATTCAAATATAATGACTAGAAAATATTTTTAGGTGGGAGATCTAGTTTTAAAATGGGACAAGGCCCATGAAGAAAGGGAAACATACAAAATTTCAACGAATGTGGCTTGGTCCTTTTAAGATTATAGAATTCATAGGTCTGTCCACTTTTATGTTGCAGGATTTAGCAGGAAAAAGAGATTCTTTACCTGTCAATGGTCAGATCCTTAAAAAATATTTTCCCTAGAAGATTACTCTTCTAATTTGTAGATTAGATTTTTATTTTCATAAAACCAGTTGTGAATGGTTACATTAGGAATTTACGAAAAAGATACCAATTCTCTTTTAGATTTTGATCTTTCGCTTGTATAAATAGCAAATCTTTTGGAAAATTGATCTTTATTGTAGAAAGATACAGTTAAAGACTCTAGCCTAGATATGATACTAGTTTCAACTTCATAAAATTTAATGAAAACAAACTTTAGTGAGAAATTGTTTTATATCAGTGTAATGAAAGGTATCAATAACAAAATAAAGATTCTCTGTAGAACAGATCTTTCCAAAAAACTCTACTATTGTTGTCCAGAGCTATCTTAAGGAAAGAATGACTTCCTCCCTACTAAGGAAATCACAACTTTCAGAGGAACAATCCAAGGATACACTTTATCTTAAAGAGTGAGAGGTCTCATCACGAGCCGACTTATCATAATCATAGATATTATAACTTGCTGACTTTGCCAATACTGCATACCACAACAGGGCAATGGCTCAAGATTGTTGCAATCAAAAGACAAAGGGTCTCATCACGAGCCAACTTGTTTAGTAAGTTATAAATCAAGTGAATGACTGTGTCATAAATTGGCCATCAAACCAAGACATTGTTCTTTAAGAATAAAAGAAAATCAAATGCAATAAGTGTTGATGTGGATTCTTCTTTGATAATTGTAGGTTTCTTTACATAGGATTTAGGAACATTGCTGGGTAACAGGTAACCCTGTCGAGGCTGTGAACGCCTGTTGGTAGCAGAGGCTCTACCTACGTGTTATCCGGGAATAATGTCCACTCGGATGCTGCTATTCCCACTAAGATGGGTGGCTATCTTAGAAACAAACAATCAAAGTCTATTGTTGTTTCCTTTTATGAAAGTAGACGAGAGGAGGACCAAGAAGACCAACCTGAGTCTTGCGCTTGATTTCCCCTCCTTCTTGATAGAGCTTCGCCGCTTCTTCTTTGTCTACCCAACTTCAAAGGAACCTGTGGAATCATAGCAACATACTACTATTCAAGAAACAATGATCTAAATTAATAAATAATACACGATTAGATGTGTATTAACCATATACATGCATATATAAACAAGTACACAAGAATATGGAAGGAAACAAGAATAAATTTATTAAGATGAAAAGTAGCAAGAGGATTACAACCATATGCTCTGACCTAGCATCATCCTCCAGCTAAGAAGCCCTTCTTCACCTCAAGCAAAGCTAGATCACCCAACACTGTGAATGTACACCAGAAAACCAACAACACTTCTCTATGAGATACAAAATTTCAGCCTTTGGATCTCTGTGATGAGGGATCCATATATAGATGATTACAGAGAGGTGAGTCATCTTCTGGGATCTTGATTAGTGTCTTCTCTCTGATAGTTCTTGCTTCCACTTGGAGAATGCCGATCTCTTACTCATCCCTGGTCGAAAATGGAGAGGCAAGTGTTAGAGGGGAAGCTTCTGGAAGATTCCATGATCTTCCACCTCGTATTTTTGTCTCTGCCATTTGTCCATTCCCAACCATCGCACCCTACAGAGGAGAAAATTAGTATGCATCACACCTTGTACACTGGGAAGGTGATATTCATCGCACCCTCTGCATTGAGCTTTCAATATGGTCCAGTTTTGACCATTCATGATCAGTTTTCAGTGGAGAACTTCTGGGAGATGATGTAATCACTTGACCTTGTTCCTTTAGGCAGTGAAGCAACACTTTTAGGGATTTAGGAGCCCTCAGTTTATGGACATTTATGATTGGGGTTGAAGTGCCCAAAAATGTCTATAGCACTACGACAAATGAGCATATTTAAAACTGATTTACAGAGAAGACTTTGTTTTATCTTTATAAACCAAGTAATGACTGATGTAAATACAAGAAATCTCTTGAGGAAGAAAACAGTCAGTTGAAAATATTTGAAACAAAATATCATTGACAGGTTAGAGCATAATGTACTTTATCTTTCTATAATAAAGATTAATTTTCTGGAAAATTTTCTGTTTTGGAAGTATAGAAAATTCAAAAGAATGATAGAGATAACTGGTTCTTCCAAGTGAATTGCCAATTTTTATGGCCACCAACAACCCCCCTTTTTATTTAGTGTTATTACTAATACTAAATAAATGGGGACCCTTAGTTAAAAATTCAAAAAAAAATAAATTAGTGATTGTATTTCCTTCTCAATAAAACTTACCATCATAAACTTAGGAAAATACCTTTGAAAATATCTAAAAAGCTTAAGTTTCATGATGGGAAAACATAAAATCACTCCTTAAAGGATATCACATCACATAAAATATAACATCATGCCTACTTACAAGCTAAACTCTAAAATCGAGAGAATGCGATGCAAAATTGCATAAGGATAAACATATATCGCATCACAAGTCTTACAACCACACTTATAATAAAAAATCGCAGAAAACGCCGATATGCGATAGCGCATATCGCAAAATCACGCCTCGCAAGAAACTACTTAACACAAAACATGCATATATTATGATTCTGCGATATTGTGATTATCCGATGTTGCGACCATGCAATACTGCAAAATTGTGATAATGCGATAAAACGATCTTACGATAGGACAATAGAAAGGTCTTGCGATCTTGCGATCTTGTGATCTTGCACTTATGCGATGCAACGATCTGCAATATTGCAAAGCAAATCGCGAAATCGTCCCATCGCAAATTTTTCTGGTTCATTATTCAAGAAAAAGTGTTTTTATTAAACGAGACTGGTGATGTGCTTTAATGCTCTTTAATGAAGTAGTTTCCAGTTGTTGAGGAAATATGATTTTGTGTTTATTGAAGAGCCAGTTCACGTAAGGTGATATACTTTTGCAGGTATTCAACATTTAGAGCTTTCCCATCATTGTTTCTTATCATTACTCTCCCCTCACTTGTAAATTGCAGGAACGAAGGACAATAGGTTATAAAACACAGTGTACAGGAAACTACGGTGAAGATAGGCGAGGCTCTGATGTCTGAAGATAAGGAAAAGGTGCCCTTGCACAAAGACACTGCATGCAACAGAGACGCAGGTATTCCCACCTGGGAAGGCATATATAATCTACTTGAGGAAAGAGAATCCTAAAGTAATGGGATTTATGGCTACTACAGGCTCATCAAGGTCGTCTGAAGCATTAATTGCAGAGTTAGCTTGTTCATTCCTGCACCGGAGAGCGGCAAGGCCCAAAATTCTCCCCTCGACAGAAATGGTTAAAGGAGTACTAGACAGCGTTGACATCAAAGACAAGCAGTTTAGGGCTCAATGTCAAGAGCTCTCAGAATCATTATTTTCACAAAATTTCAACTTTACATCCACTACAAGAAAACACGCAAGAGGTGAAAATCACATTAAGGAATCCCGGATTAAGAAACAAAAGCAGTTTCCGATGCGCGATCGCTGGGTAAAACTTCTCGAAATGAAAAGCCTCTAATTGCTCAGTCTCCTATAAGCCCAGTACCGAAAAGATAGTGCCATCTCTTACTGATTCAGTTTTTGCAGCACATTTAAAGGCTGAAGTTAGCCAACTGACTCTTCTCAAGCAAATGTTGAATGCTTGCAACATTAAGGAGAAAATAAAAAAATAGTTAGTTTTAGATTTAATTTTAGAAATAGTTTTATTTTATTTTGCCTAGAAAAAGGACGGTCATTTGAAACCGTATCCTAATTTTTTGTAAATAAGTTATTTTTAGACATAGTTTGTAGTATTTAAACCCTTATCATGCATTTAGAGAAGGGTCCAGAAATTTATCAAAATCTTGTCCTTAGAACATGCACTTTTGCACCCTCCGAGGAGGTTTTGGTGAATGAATGGAACAGGATTTATTGATTTTTTGCATCTGATATTTGCTACTAATGTTTCACTTCTGTACTCTTAGTTGATGTTGGATTGAGAAGAGATAAATCGCTATTGCTTGAAGCTCATGAGTAGAACTAGTTATAAATGGTACTTCTATCTCTTCACTGTTTCTATCTCTTGTGTTAGAGTGATATTTAAGCTTAGTTGTTTATATGTTAACGCTTGAATACCTGAGTTATCATTTGGCACTTTTGTACTGTGATAGCTATTTATTTATGCTTGATATATGAATAGCTTATTATGCGATATGTTTTTCACAACTATTTCATTTAACTTTTTATGCGAAGTAGTTCATTTATATTGAATTCTTTTCTTATAACAGTTGAATGATCTTTATTACCAATTGTTATTTGAAATCATTTTAGATCGCATAATAGAAGAATCATACCCCAGGTTAGTATAGATTTAGATGTTGTTGCTTTTTTAGAATACTATTACATGTCATTAGATTAGAATTAGAAGTAGATCATCGTAATTAGAATCTTTTAAAGCCAGGAACATCAATCAATCTTACACACACACAAATTGGGAAACTAGTGCAATTATCCCCAGTCGGAACCACTATACCAAATGGAAAAGGAGCTGCCAACCAAGGTCCGGACTGAGTGGGTATCCCCCTTGTTGTAGACCCAATTTTCGGGGCTTCAACAGTACCAAAGCCACAAAAATAGTTGAATTTCCTTAGTTAAATGAAAACAACATACATCACAAACATTAAAAAAATAGTCTTACAATATTCATGAGATATGCATGAAAGTGTGTTGTCTCAATGAGCTTGTAAATTAATTCAAAGTTTTAAGATACATCAAGACAGTGAACACCACTAGCCCCAATAATGAAGCATTAGAGTAGTCACTCACTCCTCGAAAATAACTATCTTCCTCTCTAATGCCCGATTGGAGGATCCAAGATGAAAAGTCCTTTACATGAGCAATGAGCGTGTATATATAGCAAATGGGGTGATCATTCACCTCCTTTGTGACTCTTGGACTACCCTCATGGTTGTTTGACTTCTATATGACCTTTAGAGTTCCTACATGACCTTTCACATTACATGGATGACTCTTGGACTTCCAATTTACATTACATTTATTCCAATATTGAATTTAAATAATCCAAAAATGATGTGGCCAATGATGACATGAAATTTTGTCAAGATATGACAAGACATTGATAAAATGGACTGCATGATGACATGGCGATGTCAAGCCATTCTTGTTGCTGCTATCTTTGAGTGCTCGAGAGAGATGGTGCATGTTCTTCTTCTTCCCACTTAATCTATCTTGAAAGTGAGGAGTTTTCAACAAGGTCTTGATTTTTTATCTTATGTTGTACTCTAGAGTTCCTTCATCTTCTCGTCTAGTGATCCTCTAATCTCTTCAACTCCATAGGTGTCTTCTAGCATGGTCTCCTTCTCCTTTTTGCTTCATCATCATCCTATTATGATATGTTAGAGTACTTGCAACTGAAAACCACTCATGACAAGTGTTTGGCCGTGAATACGACCATTTTTTAAAACTTATTTCATCCATTTTTACTCTTCTTTATCATGTCATTTAATATAATTTATTATATGAATCCATTTTATAATGATTTATGCTCTTGTGGATGAATATTATTTCTTCTCCTTTATTTCTAATAAATTAATGATTATGCATGATTTTATCAATGATGGTTTATTAATAAATTTATTGTAACATTACTCACCATTTTTAACCTCCAAGATAATTTCCAGATTGAAGATTTGATCATTAAAAGTCCCAAATCGGAAATTCGCTAGAATAAGAAGTGACAGTTTTGCGATTGGGATTTTGGGCAAATGAAGAAGAATCTGGAAAATCCAGAACATGGGTTTTGTCTAGAACGGACCAAATTAACTTTATTAAAGAATTGTTTTCCCAAATTTGGCTTTTATTGAGAAAAACACAGGGTTCTTTGAGCACGATTCTCTCATATTTGATGTGTGGCCGTTTTCCAAATCTTAGCTGCAAAGCCAAATTTGCCTTGATTTTGTTGAAAAATGGATGGAAATATACTTTCTTGTTGTTCAATTAGTTAGAAACAATCCAATTTTGTAATAATGATCATATTGTAATCATCACAGTTGTAACTGCTCTCTGCTCTCTGTGTATTTAAATCAGAACGAAGATCAAAAAAGGGGAATGGTGAATTCAGGAGAGGATGGCTGAGAGAATGCAGAATTATGATTTGAGAATTAGAGATTCAGAATTATGATTTAAGAATTAGAGATTTAGAATTAAGGATTCATGATTCATGATAGGATAGGAGGAAAAATGGATTGTTGCATTACCATTGTAATCCTCAAAGCTTTTGTTGTTGTAATGATTTCACAGTTTGATGATGAATAAATAAAAGGGTTGTTGTTCATTCTTCTCATCTGAAGTAGCCTAGCAGCATCCACTGGTGGCTAAGGGCCAAGTCACTAGTGGATTACACTGCTGCTGTGTATTATATCTTTCCAATTTCCGCCATGTTATTGTTTGATTTAATTCTTATTTCTTTGAATCGTATTGCCTTATAGTTTCATGTTTTTGTAGCGAGCTGTTATAATATTTTATGAGATTTTTTTATTGCACAAGTTGTGATTGAATCACATGGCTATTATTTTCCATCATAACAGAGATTATTATTCTTCTCAATGTATATTGTTATGCTGCTCATTTCAAATATAAAGCTTCGCTGTTCTATTTCAATTATGGTTTCATTCCATTTGTTGTTCTGTTTGATTGATATTCATTACAAATTGTTGTTCAATAGGATTGGTTATTTGATTCCATTAATTAGAGTTTGATGTTCAGATTTAGTAAATAGGATTTGTTGTTTAATTCCTTTAATTACAGTTTGTTGTCCATTTACTTTGCTGTTCATTTCTGTTGGTTAATTGCAAGAGTTTGCTTTTAAAGAGTTTTCCTAATTTACTTTCAATAGCATCTTTAGTTCAATTTCTATTTCCTTTTAATTGTTGTAAAGCAGGGCTGTCAACTGTAGAGAACATTGGTTACTGCTTCCTCGTTCTCAGATTGATTGTCTTGTTATAGTTTGATTTCAATTGTATCAATCTCTAGAGGAATGAGTTATTGCTACTGTATCCTTGATTGATGTTTGCTGAGTGAATAGTTGGATTTCAGAGCATTTGAGTTTATGTTGTTATAGTTAGATTTATTTTTCAAGCATTCATTTACTTTTGTATTTTAAACACTATACTGCAAAACATTACTCTTGAGTAAATAGCCGCCTCAAACTGAGTACACCCTTGAAATAAAAAGTCATCCATGGGTTGAAAATTACTGTGAAGATAATTAGGAGTTAAAAAAAAACCTTTTTATCGCTCGACAACAAGCTAACATTGTTCCGAAAACTCCTAATCTAACATGTTTCATGAAATCACTTGTTGGGGTTGGAATTAGGTGACTGATTGAGTGATTGACTTAGGGATTGTGTACTTCCAAAATCCAAGGTCTGGGACTGAGGCTTGAGACCGTGCAACGTGCAGCTCAGGAGAGCTAGGGTCAAAGGGTTGCACAATTAAGGGGTTCAAGAGCTCAAGGCTGGAGCTTGAGGCTTGAGGTTTCCTAGTGCACAATTATGGAAGGACGAAATTAAGGAACTACACAGTTGAGGGACTTAGGAGGTCAAGC
Organism: Pinus taeda; assembly: GCA_000404065.3. Lineage (NCBI taxonomy): Eukaryota > Viridiplantae > Streptophyta > Pinopsida > Pinales > Pinaceae > Pinus > Pinus taeda. The sequence goes on along the minus strand of APFE030110039.1, from coordinate 59,502 downwards.
TTGATGCTTAAGCCTTGAAGGTTCCCAATGCATAGTTCTGAGAGGCTAGGCTAGGTGACTGTATAGTTGAGGGGCTAAAGAGCTCAAGTTTGAGGCTTGAGGTTTGGAGATGCCTAATGCACAGTTCTAGAAGGAGAAAAAGTTAGGATATTGTGCAATTGAGGGATTTAGGGGCTCAATATTGAGGCTTGAGGATTGAAGTTTCCCAATGAACATTTATTTAGGGAGAAAAATCTCATGTATTGTGTAATTGCGCAACTCAAATTGTTAGGTTGGAAGCTTGAGGTTTGAAACTGCGTAGTGCACAGTTCAGGTAGGATAGTGAAGTTAAGTTGCATGGGAGTGAACTTTCTAGATAAGGCGAAGTGTGGTTTCAGTGAAACGCAAGTGAACAAAGAAAAAAATAGATCATGATAACACACTTAAATAGTCGATGACACACCATTGATCACTCAAAAGAGAATAAAAACATGATATCCTCAATGTGATAGTGATACAACATACCTTTCCAAGTGCAACACAAAGATACACTTTGCGAAGAAAGTGACGACACTTGTGCGAAAGTGCATAGATCTTTGGGAATGAGCATGAAACATATATACATGACTAGAAGGACTCATCAACACCAAAGCTACCCTTTGAAAAAGAAAAAAATCCACTTTACATGACAAGTAACACTTCTTCCCATGCCAAAAGACGACATTTGCTATATGAAGAGAAAAGTGCTAACAACATTTATGATTTGCAAACAATGACAAACGCGACACATTCTAGAGAAAATATAGCATGAGAAAAAAAACTAATTAAGGTGAAAGAAAGCAAAAGAAACAGTAAAAAACATGGGAGTAACACTCGCAAAAGTAATGGCATGTAAAAGTGATAGTTTGAAAAATTCACCGAAATAAAAGTACAATCACAACCGAAATTGATAGATTGTAAATGAAAGTGTGCACTGACTGTCAACATAAGTTGATCATCGCACAGGAATTTTCTTGGTGGACTCGTGTTGTGCATGTTCAAGCTTGCATAAAAGAGTGCACTTCTGAACTTGTTGTGGACTGAGCATGTGTGAGCAGGTGACTTCGACACTTATCGATCGACCATAAAGTGACTATGGAATGAACGATCGCAAGATCCATAGTGGACTCCAAAATTCAAGTGTAGGAAAAATTTAGAAGGTGTTTGTCATAAAAAAAACAGTTGGTGACAATTGGTAGAACTCCAACTTCTTTGCCTTGGTTAATTCTTTTGTGCAGGGTCTAGTTTCTTAGGAAGTATTGATTTGTCATCTAGAATACTTTGGTTTCCTCACTTACCCTATGTATAAATATAGCCCCCTTCATCCTTTCTCATTTGAGCACAAACATAAAGCCAACCATATCACAATGTGTCAAATCAGATGAAGGGTAATGTTATTCATGAGATTTATGTTTTTAGAGTATAGTTTTTCATCTCTAGTGTTGCTTTGTTGCCAGTAGGACTAGATAGTACCCCGGTGGAGTCACTTCAGGAACATAAACATTGCTTCACTACTAGCGAGCCTGGATAGTACCATAATGGAGTTGTTTGCTTCACCTCCCTATGCAAGAATTCCTTCTCTTCTTTCACCCTTTATTTATTTATTTTATAAAGGACTGTGCATCGACACTCATTCATTTCATCAGTTGGAAGAGGGATCCAGAATTATTAAGAGTAGAAGAGGTTGTTTCTTTAGAGAAGCATATGTAAGAACTCTGATATTGGTTTTCTCATTTAGATTTCCCCTTGTCCTTCTCTACTTGATTGGATCAACATGGAAAACACCAAAACATAAATATTAAGTGTAGGCATGAGCTTTCTAGAATAGATATCGATACCATGGTTCGACACAAAGCTTTTCTCATGCAAGAATCACATTTTCCATCAGAACATCATCAACCAAAGGATAACCAAGATGGAGAAGAAGGACTGAAGGTTACACAAATGTTTTAGTGTCACAAAGCCCTTTTCTATTTTGCCACATTGTCTTTCAAGACAAAAGGAACATCCTTCATGTGAAGTCTTGTTAAAAAAACACGAAAGAAGAGACAAGACACAATGGAAACCAAAACCAAAAGGAAAACGAAAAAGGAGGCTAAACCAAAACATGATGCAATACAAAAGTAAGAAAACATAATAAATATTAAGGAGAAAAAGTGCAGTATGAGTGCAAGAGAGGGGAAACTAGAATGCATATATTCCTACTCCTAATCTAAACAACTAAAAGGTTCGGGTCAAGTGTAATGAAATCTCATTAAAGACACCATAGTTATTCCCGACCTACATACACATGGATATGATCGATTAACATTGATATAAAACAATGTGTAATAGAAAAGATAAGAGCTTCAATAATTTGCACAAAAAATTGAAGGTATTTCCTGTCAGCAAAAATATGTGCCATAGTCACTACTTCTACCCAACTTGCGATCTTACCTTTTCGGTGAAAATTATAAGCAAACAACCTTGAAAGCTTCTTGTGAATGTGCCTTCATCTATGCCATTATTCTTAGCAAGCATGAGAAAAGACTGAAACTTATTATTAGCAAAAGTGCTTTCTAAGTAAGATGCTTCTAGGAAATCATATATTGGATCGTGAAATTTGAAACAATCCTCTTGAAAACCCCAAAATCCTTGAAAAGACAAACTTTTAATAAGAAGCACAGGGTCAAGATGAGAATCTTGTGAGGGAAAATTGATTTGATAATATTCATTTGATATGTCAAGACAATGAGGGCTTGACACAACCATCAACGAAGGCTGAAGTTCCTCAATTGTTTGGCTAGTATTTAGATATTAAGATGACAAACCGTAAAGATCAAAGGATGCAGGAAAACTATCGTTGGATGTGCTGATGGGAAAGTGGTAATTTGAATGAGAATCATCAGAGCTAGAATTATGAACATATGGGATGATTAAAGCATCATATTCTCAGTTTGTAACTAACAAGGCTAAATCAATTTGAATAGTTATGGGAAAGCTATGAATAATAGAACCAAATTCCTCGCATGTTGAATGTGACAAAGCATTTTCCTGTAATTGGTGAAAAACTATACTAGCATCATAATCATTGAAAGAATTGAAATGGAATTCTCATATAGAAAATATACAAAACCAGTCAGGATGTAATGGATGAAAAAGAGGAACTTGACTCAAGAAATAACTCAAGCACTTGCTAACACTCAAGAGGATCTTTGGTGTCATGAAGACATTCACAAGAAAAACTAGGAGCTGATTATTCACCCTAGCACTCAACATATATGAATTCTTCGGCCAAAGATAATCTTCAAATCAATTCGCTTCATAATTCTGCACATTCACATACACTTCAAACTTGAATTTGATACAAGATATTTGCATGAGGATGAAATCACCATAGTAGTATGATCAGAAACACGATATCGAGAAATAGGAAATTTGTAATGATAAATCCTGAAATCCATCAAGAACGAGTTTGCATCCAATGAAAAAAAAAAGAATGAAATTATTCTGTGAGAAACTCCACACCGGACATGGTTAAGGCATTTCACTAGGATCATGAGAACCCGACATAACCATCAACAAGAATTGAAGTACATCGACTTCATGACAAGTTTAGGATCTTTGAAAAGACAAATAACAACATTTTGTAAACTGAGTCAGACTACAAATTGCATGTGGACAACTTCCATCGGTTAAGTCAACAAAATCACTACTATTTGGGTGATAGCTATCTACATCATTGGTTTGATCAGATTTTTAAACTTCACAAATAGACTACTCAAGTCATAATATTCCTATGATCGCAAGTCTGAGGATATATGAATTGGAGAAATATCATGAGTTAAATGATTCAAAGAGTTTCCCCCAAGAAAAATAGAAGATGATAAGGAATGGAATGAATGCTCTATAATTTCATTGCTTTCTTATTCCTCATGGATAATCTCGCTACCTTGTTTCAATTGATAAGTTAACTCATCAGATGTGAACTTGAAGAGCATGGAGTATCTTCATCACAAGTTGGTGCATTACAAATAGTAGAGAACAAAGGATAGGGAGATGAAGAGGAAGAAGTGTTCATAAGTCAATATTCTTTGACTAAAACAGATTTGAGATCTAAATCTTTCGAAACAAAATATTCTTGAGAAATTGAATGATTAGATGGTGCACTTGGGAATTCATAATCATATATATCAACGAAGTCATCCTCATCAGAATGATTGTTGCCCAAGATTTCAAATTAATTAGGAGAATTGATTGTATTTGAATTATGACCAAGATTACTAGATTCATTATCATCCAAGAGTGAGACAACACCATCTTCACATGGAGGATCTAAAAAATAGGATAAAGATAAAAAGAATCTTCACCTTCCTTCTCTTCTACCTATGATGTGTGACTACCTTGCACTTGTTCACTGCTTGGATTTGGAAGAGATTGATTAGATAGATTAAGGGACAAGGGGTCATGAGAAAGAGATGGTATAGGATGACAAGTATCCAATTCAGGTTCAAGATTTAAATTATGAGTAGTAATATCATCTTTAGGAATGGAAAAATTAATCTTCACCATAGGTTTCATGAACCATTTTGGGATTTCATCAATGGGATCTGAATCGTGAAAAGTGGAAGGAGGAAGAGAAGATGGATCATGAATTTTATTTGTAGATTGCCCAACTTTATTATCATGGCAAGGAGGAACCCACATCAGAACTGAAAAAGGAGTAGGACAAGGAACAAAAGGAATAACAGGTTCCTCCTCTGAAATTAGGGGTGTCTCATAGATGACAATAGTTGGGGAAGTAGAAAAATCAGGTGGTTTGGCTTCATCGTGCAAAGAGATAGGAACTCAATGCTCAAAATTTTGTTTAAATAAATCCCAATCTATGTCTTCTTCAAGAAATTAATAAAAGAGGTGAAGGAATAGATTCGAGAAATACTTAATTGATTCATTATTCTTCATTCTTAGTTGATTAATCCTTTTATAAACATCTCCATAATCATACCTATCAAATGCTAACTAAAGCTCCTTGATGATGTGTTCAAGAGAATGAATGGAAGCAGGTGGTAGAGTGTGACACCATCAGCTAACTTGACTTTCAAGGGTGAGGTAGAAGAGAATACAAGCCACATATTCACAATCAATTTCATAGTAATCATAGAACTTAAGGAAAAGAGATGCATGCGTGACAATGGATATATCACCCTCAACATCAAACTTTAATTAAGATAGGTCATGGGGAGAGTCACCAAGGATTGAAATTTCATTATGGGATAGGTTAGAAAAAAAACCTCATTCAGATCTTTTACTTCAAGGATGCATACAAAATTGCATTTAAAAGAGCATGTAACCTAGTGACATCAACAAAAAAGAAGAATAAGTGGAATTCAAAAGCAAACATGAGACCAAAGGCACAAAAATAATCTTATAACAGAGTTCACCCAACGTGGTCTACATCTCTGGGCCCTGTGAAATGTGGGGAAGCCTATTTCATTAATTGGCAATGAAATCAAATTAAAAAAAATTACAAAATGATACCTTGTACCTCGACTTTCGAGGATGTCCTGAAAATGCACATCTCTTCTGAAGAAATGGACATCATTGTTGAATATGTTGTACAAAATCATGTCAAATGGCTCTAAAGTCAACCCTGTTCTGATTCAGTCAAAATTTGGCCCCTAGGAATCTCAAAGATTCCTTCCCAAGGGTTGAATAGAATTTGGTTGCCCAAAAGAAGAAACTAACTGCACCATTGTGTTCCTTGTGAAAAATTGAATAAGATGAGTATAAACTTGACCTATTTCCACTTTGGCGAATTTTGTGGCTCTAGGGAATCTAAAGATTCTCTGTAAGATTCCATGAAATATTCCTAGAGAATATTCCTCAAAATATTCCTTGAACCCGAATCTCAAAATTTATGCCAAGGGCATATGGTTCCAACTCTCAGGCACACGATTCCACTCCTCATTCAGTGGCTTCTCCCCACGGGTTGATGACGAAGTGTACTTTTATACATATGTGGGCAACATTGTAAACAACGACCACTTGAGTGGATTGTTGGTGGCATGTTCGGGTGGGGGCCAAAGGCCATGGGTTGAAACCCTTGGTCTACTGACCATTGTTTGTTTTGTATATAAAATATGTGTCATTTAACAACTGTCGTTCAACATAACTTAATCGTCCATTGTTTAAAGTTTAACCTCCCTATTATATATATACTCATCGCTTATAATAACACTAACTGACGGTCGGTAGTTTTATCCGCCATTTAAATTTAAAAAAAAATCATTGATCATCTGCCCACCCACCGGTGGAAAATCTAGTGCCTCATGGGGCTCATCGACAAAACTAATGCGGTGAAAATTTCACCGATGCCGATGGCCATATTCCGGTGACTACCGTCAGTCCAATTTGTTGCCTACTTAATCTGACAACTAGTTAAGCACCACACGGTAGCTTCTCATTGGCCCTCCATACATTGATGTCATCGTGCCACATGTTACCTTATGATTGGTCTGTACTGCTATGTCATCTTGCTAACATCATGCTAATGTCATCTTTCCATGTGTCACCCTATGATTGTCTCTTCTCTGACCATATGACCACGTCACCTTGCTGACGTCAGTAGCTAAATGGATGATGTTAGCATCTATACTATTGACATCAACATGTGAAGTGGCACTATGGGTCCTGCCTGAAAAAAATTTAGTTGTTTTGGAAAAACTTTAGCGGGCCATAACTTTCACACACGGTGTTCGTTTGAGGTGTCATTCACGCCGTTGAATTTAGAATGATGAACTATTCAATTTGAGATATGGTTTGTTGAATTAAGAGGACTTTAATTTTTTTTTTTCCTTTCAAGATTCTCCTAGATCATTCCTCCCCACTAATGAGCTTTTATGCCACCAAAAGCTTTATCAGTCAATCAGAAAATGAGGGAATTTCTCCCTCACTTTCTTCATTTCAATCCAACGGGCCTTACTTGGATGCATTCCCTTGAAACCAATATCAAGGTACTCCACATCTCCCCATGTGCAGTCCAAGTTCTCCTTTGAAGAATGATATCCTTAGGTAACTTTTCCAAGTATTCTAGTGCAAAATCATCCACTGTAGGAACCTGTCCAACGTCTTTGGTGTCCATGATGAAAGGAGGCTCAGTTCAAGTTTTTAATGTTCACCACTGAGTACATCTGCATGTATGCTGGAAAATCGAGACAAAAATAATTGTCTCCAATCTTCTCTAATATGGTGAAAGGACCATATCAATTTAGTCTCAATTTCTTTCCTTCCCCTTTCATTTTTTCCTTGATGATGTGGAGCCACACCCTGCCTCCAACCCAGATTGGTGATCAACTCGGTGTTTGTCATATCGAGCCTTGTATTGAGATTGACTTTTCTCCAATTTCTCTTGCACTTCCTAGTTAATCATCTAAAATTGTTGAATGAACTTTTGTGCTTTGTCCATGTCATCTTTCTTACTGGAATCTTCATCTTTCAAAAAGACCATGTCTAAGGGATCCTTTGGAAAATAGCCAAAGAAAGTCTCGAACGGTGAGCTCTGAGTGAAAGAATGCATTTTCGTGTTGTATGGATGTTGTACATAAGGAAGTTGTTTGTCCCACAACATGGGATGCTTGCCATAATAGCTCCAAAGTAAATGTATCATTGTGTGGTTGACAACCTTTTCTTTCCCGTTGGTCTGCGGATGAAATGTCGCACTCCTTTTCAGCTTGGTGTCCATCATTCTCCACAAACTCATCCAAAACCCTCCAAGGAAATGAGAGTCTCGATTAGACATAATGGATGTAGGCAACCCAAAGTGGACTCATACAAATATTCATGACCTCTCCTAGACAAAGGGAAATCGCCAACAAAATCCATTGACACACTTTCCCATGGATGACTTGGAACAAGGTGTGGTGTGTAGAACCACATTTTTTTATTAGTGGGCATGCAAACTGAACACAACACACATCCCTTTATGTATCGAGTCACAATATTTTTCATGTGAGGCCAAAACCAAAACCTCTGCAAATGACACAAAGTTTTCCCTACACCAAAATTACCTGACACAAGAGAGATATGTGCCTCTCTAATTACATGTATTCCTTCATTGGTGGGGATACAAAGTTTGCCAAGATGGTACAACAATTTTCCCAGCAATTCCCAATTGTTGACCTGCTATCCATGAGTCAACTTTGCATAAATATCCTTAAAAATATTCATCATCAACATACTATTCAACATAACTTTTAAAAGATAAAGAAGCAATTTGAAAAATGATGGATGTAGAAAAAGGAGGGATAGAAAACATATCTACCACATTGTTTTTGGGGTCCTTCTTGTATTTTATTACCAAGTGAAACTGCTGGAGGAATCCCATCCATATAAATGATGTGCTTGTTGAAGCTTGGTTTTTGACTAGAGGTATTGCAAGGGTTGGTGATCTGTGTGAATGATGGTATCCTTACCAATAAAATAGCGCTTCAACTTCTTCATCCTTTGAACCAAGGCATACAACTCCTTGTCATATGTGGGATAGTTCACAACATATTGGGAGAATGTCTCTGAATGGCAACATGTAGGTTTCCTCTACTACATCAACACTGCTCCCATGGCATACCCACTGGCATTTATCTCGATCTAAAAAGGTCATTGGAGGTCAGGTAAGGCTAAAAATGGTGCGTTATTAATCTTCCCTTTCAGTGTATCAAAGGTTTTCTTCTGCTTTCCTCCCCACTAAACAATTTGCTTCACACTTGTCAATGCATGCAAGGGGGATGTAATGGCAAAGAAGTTGGAAATGGACCTTCTCTAGTATTATACTGCACCCAAAATGCTACAAACCTCTGTAACGTTTGCGGGCTTAGGCCACTTCACAATCACATCAACTTTAGAAGGATATATTTTTAACTATCCACCTCCAACAATGTGACCCAAGTAAACCAAAGAGGTCTTGCTAAATTCAAACTTAGGCACTTTGAAAAACAATTTTTTTTTTTGAAAAACATCAAGAAAATTTTTAACATGACTCACATGATCTTCCCATGTTCTACTGAAAACAAGAATTCCATCAAGATACACAAATACAAAATCATCAAGAAAATGCTTGAAAAATTCATTCATTGCCTCATGAATGTGGTCGGAGCGTTGCATAGTCCAGCTGGAATCACCAACCATTCAAAACAACCAGTTGGTGGAATTATATGTATTTTAATTCCAACATTTAATTATCGAATCTGGGATCATAATACTTAGAGATACAAGCACATGAAATGCAGTATTACAACATATTCTAGCCTATGCTAACAATTAACATTAGAAAGAACTAATAACTAAGGATTATAACTTGTCACTATTATCAGGTTTTGAACCAAATTTTTTTATTAACAATGTTCATGTGGTTTTATATATGTAGCTTATTAGGTCTTGAGACTTCAGTGGTTTTAATCCTATAATGATGAAAACCCATTAAATATGATATAAAAAAGTAAATTGTTGAGAAGTAAATGCTGACAAATATAAGCAAAAGTGTGCAAGGCAAGTAAAGAAAACAAGGCAATAAACTACAAGAAATGCATTAATAAACTATCAAAAATAAATGCTAAGAAGGCTTAGAGATATATTGTAGGTTCTTATTTGTTGTAGGAATATTTTATCAAGTAGCTGCAAAGCTCCAACCAATTAAAGAATCCTAAACTACAAATTACATATTTCTTTAATACTCTTTCTAAGTACAAAACCTAGTATTGAGTTAAGTACATAAAGGTTGGAATTTGAAATTTTGAATAAGTACTGAATTAAGTACGAAAGTTCTATAAATTGAAATTATGAATATTAAAATGTGCTAAGAAACCAATTTAAATTTGTTTAACTCCTTAAGCCTGAGAAAAATCAATTTGAATTTGATCATAATACATTCTACTTAACAAATCTGAAGATAGAGTAATAAATCTAATACTACGTGAAATACAAATCTAATGAAAAATTGAAAAGAAAATCAAATAAAATATGCAATCAAATGGAATTCACTTCTTAAACCTAAATAGAAGTACTAAACACTACATTGAAAGCATGCAAGTGAATAGATCTAAGTTTTATCTAACATAAATTCATTGGAAAATAAAACTAAATTGTTAGATGTAAGACTAATCTACAAAATACATGAAGCATAACAACACTTACCCACACTGAGGGGCCCTTCCTAAGAGTTTAGTGCTGCTAAGAAAATCTCAAATCAATCCAAGAAGATGTGCCATAATTCAACAACCATAAATTCTTCATTCACTTTGAGAATCTCTGTTACAAATCAGCTCTCCAGGTCTCTTCAAAAACTAATCACTAATTTCCTATATTATAATAATGAACAATCTAATCTCCTCTGCCATTTGAGGCTTTGTTTATACATAAAAACCATTGAGAAGGATAATATCCAATCCCCTAAACTCAGAAAATGAATTTAAAACTTTAGAGGAAAATATCATAACTCTGATTTTTTACGTAATTTTATGCAAATTGGTGTTAAGGAACCAACCATAACTTCTCGACCATGATGTGTTTTGGGGATATGATTCTATGTTTCCTAAATTTTCATATTTTAAGCAAAAAATTCTTTTTTAATTTCCTTATTCACTTCAATGGCCTTGGAAATCGCGCCCAAAGATGACTGTTTAGATTTTTTGCCAATCTGGGTTTTGCAGAAATTTTGTACAAAACTGCTTCAAAGAACCAACTATAACTATCAAATTGTATCAAATTTTTGGAAAACTTTTAGATATAAGTAAATGGTTATGTTTTTAAAAATAAATTTTCCGTATTCTTGATATTCGCTACCATATGCACAGAAATCAAGGTAGAACATGGCAGTTTCAAAACTGTAACATATTTTTTTTTGTAACTTAAATCATGTGCTATGATCCCACATGTGATATGGGTATATTCCAAGGATTTTACCATAATATTAGGTCCATCTACCACCTAATTTACCATGCTGGAGAAAATAAAAACATATTTTATAATTTTAAACTTTTTTCCCTCCATTCATGCAAGTGTAGAATTAAGTATTGAATAGATGAACTGATACAGGGATAGAAATTTCATAGTGGAACATGATCCTTGGCCACATAACCACATTAGTAAACCTTCATTGATAATACCATATTAAAAACTCATCTAATCATTAAAAATACAAGAAATCATTAATAATTAACCAAGGTAAAATGAATGCATTTAGTGAAAAATGGTAATATAATAGTTACAAAATATGTTGTAAGGGTATGGATATGGTTTGTAAATGAAAGGTTTGGATATCCAACACAATAACATATCTAGGGCCCAACACAACCCTTATTTTTTCTTGAATGTAGTCTTTCGTACATCCTGTTCTGCAATCTTGACCTGATGATAACCACTATGCAAGTCCAGTTTTGTGAAATAGACAAATTTTTTAAGTGATCTAACAAATCATCAATGTGAGGGAGAGGGTATCAATTCTTCACCGTTATTTTGTTGAGTGTCATGTAGCCCACGCACATCCTCCATGTGTCATCCTTCTTTGGCACCAACAAAATAGGTGAACCTCATGTAGAAGAACTTGGCCTTATGACCCCTTGGTTCAGCAATTTCTACACTTGTTTCTTTATCTTCCCCATCTCAATGGATGACAATATATACATACCAATATTGTAAAGGAGCATCCTAATGCAAGTGAATTTCATGTTGGATCTCACACTTTGGAGGCAACCCACTTGGTTCCTTAAAAATCCCCTTATAGTTAGAAACAATTTCATACAATTATTTTTTATGAGTATGATCGCAACCTTGCAAAGCTTTAGATGTCTCCACATCTTTTTCTCTCACAGCCATGAGCATGCACCCTTTGATGGAATTGATCAATCTCTTCATCTGACATGCACTTACAAGACTAGCACTGATCTTGGCATGATGAGCTCTAACAATGTATTCCACCTCATCTTTCGTGATATGATACTTATTTTCATGGCGACAGAAAACTGATTTCTTTTCATACAAATATGGACTCCCCAATAAAATGCCATAGATATCCAAAGGTACAACATCAAGGTCAACCTAATCTACTAGTTTGGATGCAATTATAAATATATCTCTACACTGCTTGGTTACATGTAATTTTGCTTTGTCACACACCCAAGCAAGAGGGTAAGATTTTATATGAGGCTTGGTATCTAACCCTAATTTATTAACTGAGGATTCTAAAATCAAATTTGCTTGTGAGCCCAGATCAAACAAGGTTTCCACTTTAGTATGTTTCATTACAAATCTAATGTGGAACAATTCAATCCTCTTTCTTTCATTAACAAGGGACTCATTTGAAGAACGTGTACTTGCATGCAATTTAGAATTTTCATTAGCATGAAGAGAAAGGGTACTTTGTATGCCCACTATTATGATTTGTGTCTCGTCATTGGAGTTGTATTCAAGGTCTTGCTACACAATTTCCATCATATTTTTCTTTCTCTTTCCACCAAATCTCTTTGGCTTCAACTCTAGATGCAACTTCCAACAGGTTTTGAACCAAAATATTTTATTAACAATGTTCATGTGGTTTTATATATGTAGCTTATTAGGTCTTGAGACTTCAATGGTTTTAATCCTATAATGATGAAAACCCATTAAACATGCTATAAAAAAGTAAATTGCTGAAAAGTAAATGTTGACAAATATAAGCAAAAGTGTGCAAGGCAAGTAAAGAAAACAAGGCAATAAACTACAAGAAAGGCATTAATAAACTATCAAAAATAAATGCTAAGAAGGCTTAGAGATATATTGTAGGTTCTTATTCGTTGTAGGAATATTTTATCAAGTAGCTACAAAGCTCCAACCAATTAAAGAATCCTAAACTACAAATTACATATTTCTTTAATACTCTTTCTAAGTACAAAACCTAGTATTGAGTTAAGTACATAAAGGTTGGAATTTGAAATTCTGAATAAGTACTGAATTAAGTATGAAAGTTCTATAAATTGAAATTTTGAATATTAAAACGTGCTAAGAAACCAATTGAAATTTGTTTAACTCTTTAAGCATGAGAAAAATCAATTTGAATTTGATCATAATACATTCTACTTAACAAATCTGAAAATAAAGTAATAACTCTAATACTACGTGAAATACAAATCTAATGAAAAATTGAAAAGAAAATCAAATAAAATATGCAATCAAATGGAATTCACTTCTTAAACCTAAATAGAAGTACTAAACACTACATTGAAAGCATGCAAGTGAATAGATCTAAGTTTTATCTAACATAAATTCATTGGAAAATAAAACTAAATTGTTAGATGTAAGACTAATCTACAAAACACATGAAGCATAACAACACTTACCCACACTGAGGGTCCCTTCCTAGGAGGTTAGTGCTTCTGATAAAATCTCAAATCAATCCAAGAAGATGTGCCACAATTCAACAACCATCAATTCTTCATTCACTTTGAGAATCTCTGTTACAAATCAACGCTCCAGGTCTCTTCAAAAACTAATCACTAATCTCATGTATTACAATAAAGAACAATCTACTCTCCTCTGCCATTTGAGGCTTTGTTTATACATAAAATCCATTGAGAAAGGATAATATCCAATCCCCTAAACTCAGAAAACGAATTTAAAACTTTAGAGGAAAATATCATAACTCTGATTTTTGTGTAATTTTATACAAATTGGTGTTAAGGAACCAACCATATCTTCTCGACCATGATGTGTTTTGGGGATATGATTCTATGTTTCCTAAATTTTAATATTTTAAACAAAAACCTCTTTTTTAATTTCCTTATTCACTTCAATGGCCTTGGAAATCGCGCCCAAAGATGACTGTTTAGATTTTTTGCCAATCTAGGTTTTGCAGAAATTTTGTACAAAACGGCTTCAAAGAACCAACTATAACTTTAAAATTGTATCAAATTATTGGAAACCTTTTAGATATAAGTAAATTCTTATGCTTTTAAAAAATAAATTTTCTGTATTCCTGATATTTGCTACCATATGCACAGAAATCAAGGTAGAACATGGCAGTTTCAAAACTGTAACATATTTTTTTTGTAACTTAAATCATGTGCTAGGATCCCACGTGTGATATGGGTATATTCCAAGGATTTTACCATCATATTAGGTCCATCTGGAACCTAATTTACCATGCTGGAGAAAATAAAAACATATTTTATAATTTTAAACTTTTTTCCCTCCATTCATGCAAGTGTAGAATTAAGTACTGAATAGATGAATTGATACAGAGATAGAAATTTCATAGTGGAACATGATCCTTGGCCACATAACCACATTAGTAAACCTTCATTGATAATACCATATTAAAAACTCATCTAATCATTAAAAATACAAGAAATCATTAATAATTAACCATGGTAAAATGAATGCATTTAGTGAAAAATGGTAATATAATAGTTACAAAATATGTTGTAAGGGTATGGATATGGTTTTTAAATGAAATGTTTGGATATCCAACACAATAACATATCTAGGGCCCAACGCAGCCCCTATTTTTTCTTGAATGTAGCCTTCCATACATCTTGTTCTGTAATCCTGACCTGATGATAACCACTATGCAAGTCCAACTTTGTGAAATAGACAACATTTTTTAAGTGATCTAATAAATCATCAATGTGAGGGAGAGGGTATCAATTCTTCACCATTATTTGGTTGAGTGTCATGTACCCACACACATCCTCCATGTGCCATCCTTCTTTGGCACCAACAAAATAGGTGAACTTCATGTAGAAGAACTTGGCCTTATGTATGTAAAAGAGCATCCTAATGCAAGTGAATTTCATGTTGGATATCACACTTTGGAGGCAACCCACTTGGTTCCTTAAAAATCCCCTTATAGTTAGAAACAATTTCATACAATTATTTTTAATGAGTATGATCGCAACCTTGGAAAGCTTTAGATGTCTCCACATCTTTTGCTCTCACGGCCATGAGCATGCACCCTTTGATGGAATTGATCAATCTCTTGATCTGACATGCACTTACAAGACTAGCACTAATCTTGGCATGATGAGCTCTAACAATGTATTCCACCTCATCTTTCGTGATATGATACTTATTTTCATGGCGACAGAAAACTGATTTCTTTTCATACAAATATGGACTCTCCAATAAAATGCCATAGATATCCAAAGGTACAACATCAAGGTCAACCTAATCTACTAGTTTAGATGCAATCACAAATATATCTCTATACTGCTTGGTTACATGTAATTTTTATTTGTCACATACCCAAGCACGAGGGTAGGACTTTAGATGAGGCTTGGTATCTAACCCTAATTTATTAACCGAGGATTCTAAAATCAAATTTTCTTGTGAGCCCAGATCAAACAAGGTTTCCAGTTTAGTATGTTTCATCACAAATCTAATGTGGAACAATTCAATCCTCTTTCATTCATTAACAAGGGACTCATTTGAAGAACTTGTACTTGCATGCAATTCAGAATTTTCATTAGCATGAAGAGAAAGGGTACTTTGTATGCCCATTGCTATGATTTGTGTCTCGTCATTGGAGTTGGATTCAAGGTCCTGCTACACGATTTCCGTCACCTTTTTCTTTCTCTTTCCACCAAATCTCTCTGGCTTCAACTCTAGATGAAACTTCCAACAGTTTTCATCATCATGGTCTTCCTTCTTGCAATGTGTGCAAGATGGATTTTCTCCTTCTTCCGTTTTGGTTGTAGCTACCTTCTTGTCCTTTCCCTTGCCTTTTCCTTTGAACTTCCCATTATCAGGTTTCAAAGATGATTTCTTAGGTTGATCTTCTTTGTCATTCTTTCCCATACTTTCAAGGTGAATGACCTTCACATTGGACACATAAATAATAGTAGGCTCAAATAAAAATAAAGAATGCCTGATGTAACTATGTAAAACACCAATATACTTTGTTACATTTTTTGTGAATCAAGTGAAATATTCAAATTTAAAGCTTATTTTCTAAACTCTTCTGTGAAGCTTTATATATTTTGACCTTTTCCTTGCCTCAAATATTGCAATTCCATTAAAGCCTTCTATCGATAACCTAAAGGATGAAACAAATATTTTAATGTAGAAACAAAATTGAACCAAGAAGAAAGGAGATTACCCAAGTTTTTTATACCTTTCTGTAACTTTCTCTCCCACCAAACGAGAGCAGTGCCACTCAGCCAAAGAGACGCTAATTGGATCTTGGCCTCATCTTCCTCAATCTACTGAATCCATCAATAAACCTCGATCTATCTAATCCAATTGTTTAACTTCTCTGCATTACATTCTCCATTATATGTGGGAAAATCAAACTTTACGTCTAGATGCTAATTGGACCTTGGCCTCATCTTCCTTGATCTCTTGAATCTGGAAATAAACATCAATATATCTAATCCAATTGTTTAACTTCTCAGCATTACATTCTCCATTATATGTGGGAATATCAAACTTTACATCTAACTTTAAAAACAGATTCTTAGATGCATTCATATGATGCCTATTAGAATGATGAGAAGAGGAAGAAGAAGAACTATCACTAGTGGATGGAGAGGGAGGGAGCTATTCTCCTCCACCTCCATGGTTTAATGAAACATGATCATCTAGCTTTTTCTTCTCGATCTTGATTTTCTTCTCATATTCTGCAAACAACTTGTCAACTTTCTCTGCCATGGTGAAGAAGATCTTGTGATAATTTTGTTCTTCCCCCAATCGAGCTTCCTCATATTCCATTTTCCGTATTCATATTGCATGCTTGCTTTGGGATGAAAGGATTTGAATTTTCCTTCTCCTCTTGGGAGATTGTTCCTAGTTAGCATTCACTCATGCAAATTGCATAAATAAGACCCACTCTGATATCGAACTTGATCCATATCTTCTAATTCAAGGATGTATACATAATTACATTTAAAAGAGAATGTAACCAAGTGACAAAAACAAAAAAGAAGAAGAGAAATTCAAAAGAAACCATGCAACCAAAGGCACAAAAACAACTTGATAACAGAGTTTACCCAATGTGGGCTACGTCTCCAAGCCCTGCTCTATGTGGGGAGGCCTCTTTCACTAATTGGCAGTGAAATCAAATTACAAGAAATTACAAAATGACTCCTTATACCTCCACTTTCGGGGATGGCCTGAAAATTCATGGCTCTGTTGAATAAATGGACAACACCGTTGAATTTGTGTTGCGAAATTGTGTCAAATGACTATAAAGTAGGCCCTGTTCTTGTTCGTTCAAAATCTAGCCCTCGAGAATCTCAAATATTCCCCCAAAGATTCCTTCTCGAGGGTTGACCAGAGTTTGGCTACCCAGATGACGAAACTGACTGCACCATTGCATTCCTTATGGAAAATTGAGTAAAATGAGTATAAACTCAACCAATTTCTACTCTGGTGAATCTTGAGGCTGTAGGGAATCTAAATATTTCTTGTAAGATTCCCTAAGAATATTCCTCAAAATATTCTCTAAACCTAGCTCTCAAAATCTGTGCCAAGGACGCATGATTCTAGCTCTCAGGTGCACAGTTCCACTCGTCACTCGGCAACTCCTCCCCCCAGCTTGACGGTAAAGCATAATTTTATACATATGTAGATGACACTATAAACAATGACCACTTGAGTGGTCCATTGGTGGTGCGTTCTAGTTTGGGGTCGAAGGCCACGGGTTCAAACCTATGGCCTATTGGCCATTATGTTTTTGTTATATAAAACATGTGTCATTTAACAACATCCATTCAACATAACTTAAACGCCCATCGTTTATAGTTTGATTACCTGATTATATATATACCCGTCGTTTGTAATATCACTAACTACCAGTTGGAATTTTTATACAATGTTTAAATTTAAACAAAATCCATTGACTGTTTTCCCACCCGTTGGCGACAAATTTGACACCTCATGGGGGTCACTGGTGAAACTAACGAGGCAAAAATTTCGCTACCACTAGTGGCTATTTCGGTAACCATTTCCATTCAAATTTGTTGCCTGATTAATCCAACTACCAATCAAGTGCCATGTGGTAGATCATCATCGGCCCTCCATATGCTGACATCATCCTCCCATGTGTCACCCTATGATTGGTCTATAATACCATGTTATCTCACTGACATCATCCTGCCACATGTCACCCTGCGATTGGCTCTCCTCTTACTGTACAACCACGTCACCCTGTTGACATCAATAGTTGTATGGATGACATAAACATCTATATTGCTTACATCAGCATGCCAAGTTGCATTGTGGGTCCTACCTGCAAAAATTTTAGTTATTTTGGAAAAGTTTCAGTGGGATATAACTTTCACATACTGTATTCATTTGAGGTGTCATTCACATTGTTGGATTCATGATGATGAGTTATTCGATTTGAGATAGGTTTCTTTGAATCACTAGGAATCCAAAAATTTGGCCTTTTGGGATCCTCCTGGATTAACACCCAAGGAGTATGCTTTGAGGAAAAGCCATTTTAGGTAAGAGGTTCGAAACAGACTCAATGGGCACAACTTGTCATCTGGCCATCCTACTAGCGCCATTTTGTTAGCGGTGCTGGAAATTCGTTAACCAGGGGGGTCTACTCGATGCAAAGTCCCAATTAGAGATCACACCATTTGGAGTAGGATCCCCATCCGAGTACTGGCCTGACCCTCGACTGTCATGTATCCTTGTAGATTTTTTCTTGGCTACAAATTTCAACACAAGAGGGTATTACACATGTATTTTCATATCAACAAGTGACTATGCCTTGTGAAATTTTTAGCTGTGGAATGTATCAAGTTCCTTCTACTGAAAGGGAAGAGAAAGTGAGCCCTTTAAAGAAAAGTAATAATACAAATCTAGAAAAGTCACATGAGCATATACATATGAATGAATCGTTGATCAACTGGTGAAATAGTTCACAAGGAAGCAATGATTGTTAAAGTAAATACACCTTTAACAAGATAAGTACCAAATCCACCGAAATAGTTCAATTTACTTAGTACAAATGAAAACAACATACATTGCAAAGATTCAAAGAATAGTCTTACAATATTCATGACATATGCATAAAAGCATGCTAACTCAACAATATTATGAATTAAGTAAAAGTTTCAATATTCATCAAGAGAGTGAACACCACTAGTCCCAATAGTGGAGCATTAGAGTAGTCACTTGCTCCTACAAAACAATTATCTTCCTCTCCAATGCCTGGTAGGAGGAGCCAAGGTGAAAATTCCTTTACATAAGCAATGAGGGTGTATATATAAAAAATGGGGTGATCATTCACCTCCCTTATGACTCTTGGACTACCATCATGGTTGTTTGACTTCTCTATGAACTTTAGACTTCCTATATGACTTTTCACATTACATGGATGACTCTTGGAATTTCACTTCACCTTACATTTCTTCCAATATTGAATTTACATAATCCACAAATTATGTGGCCAATTATGACATGACACTCTGACAATATATGACAATACATTGATGACATGGACTGCATGATGACATGGTGATGTCAAACCTTTCTTGTTGTTGTTATATTTGATTGCTCTTGAGAGATGGTGCAAGTTCTTCTTCTTCCTCCATCTGGCTTGAAAGTGAGGAGTCTTCAATGTGGTCTTTATTTTTGATCTTCTATTATACTCTGGCGTTCCTTCATCTTCTCACCTAAAGATCATCTTATCTCTTCAACTCCATAGGTGTTTTCTAGCATGGTCTCCTTCTCGTTTTTCCTTAATCATCATCTTGTCATGATAAGATAGATTACATGTGACTGAAAACCCCTCATGACAAGCCAACATCAATCCGAAAACTCCTAATATAATATGTTTCATGCAATCGCTTGTTGGGGCCAGAACTAGGTGACTGATTGAGTGATTGACTCAGGGATTGCGCAATTCCAAAAGAAAAGGTCCAGGACTACTGCTTGAATCTGTACAATATGGAGTTCAGGATGGCCAGGGTCAAATGATTACGTAATTGAGGGATTCAAGAGCTCAAGGTTGGAGCTTGAGGGTTTAGGTTTCCCAAAGCACAATTTTGGAAGGACATAATTAAGGAACTATGCAGCTGAGGGATTCAGTAGGTCAAGCTTGAGGCTTGAGCATTGAAGTTTCCCAATGTGTAGTTCTAAGAGGCTAGACTAGTTGACTATGCAATTAAGGGGCTTAATAGCTCATGGTTAAGGCTTGAGGCTTGGAGTTGCCCAATGCATAGTTCTAGTAGGAGAACAAGTTGAGAGATTGCACAATTGAGGGGTTCAAGGGCCCAAACTTGAGGCTTGAGGCTTGAATTTTCTGAATGTGTAGTTCTAGAGGGAGAACAGTCTCATAGATTGTGCAATTGCATAGATCAAGGTGTCAGGATGGAAGCTTGAGGCTTGACACTACGTATTGCATAGTTGTGGCTAACTAGAAGGAAGCAATTGTGCAGTTTTGGAGCTCAAGTGTCAAGGTTGGGCATTGCTACTTCGTAATATGTAGTTCCAAGATGCAAGGTTAGGGCTTGATGGTTGAGATTACGCAGTGTGCAATTCAATTAGGTTGAGTGAAGTCAAGTTGACTAAGAGTGAAATTTATGGATAAGGCTAAGTATGGGATCAATGAATCTCATGCAAACATAGAAAAAAATAGATCATGATCACACACTTAAATAATTGATGACACAACATTGATCACTTAGAATACAATAACAACATGATATCCACAACGTGATAGTGATACAACATACCGTTGTAAGTGTGACACAAAAGATACACTTTGCAATGGAAATGACGACACTTGTGCGACAGTACATAGATTTTTGGGAATGAGTGTGAAACATGTCTACATGACTAGAAGAACTCATCAACACCAAATATACCTTTGAAACAAGCCAAAACAAAACTTTACATGATAAGTGACACTTCCCACGCCAAAAGACGACATTTTCTATATGAAGAGAAAAGAACAAATGACACTTGTGATATGCAAACAATGATGAAATCAACACATGCCGGTTCAAAGATAACAATAAAACAACACTAATTAAGGTGAAAGCAAGTGGATGTGACAATATAGAACATCAATGTGACACTCGCGAATGCAAAGTTGTGCAAAAGGGATAGTTTGAAAAACTCACCGCAATATAAGTACAATCACAACCAAAAGTGAGAAACTGTAAATGAAATTGTGCACTGACTGTCAACATAGGTTGGTCATCGTACAAGAACTATCTTGGTGGACTCGCGATGTGCTTTCTTAAGCTTGCATAAAAGAGTGCCCTTCTGAACTTGTTGTGGACTGAGCATGTGAGAGCAGGTGATTTCGACACTTATCGATCGACCATAAAGTGACTATGGAACGAACGATGACAAGATCCATAGTAGGCTTCAAAATTCAAGTCTAGGCCAAATTTTGGAGGGTGTTTGTCACAACGATAATAATACCTTGTCTTTAGAGGTTTTAGTATCTAACTTGCTTGTCTAGGTTTATTTGTTAATTGTATGTTGATGTTAATAGATTCTTTGGCTCTTTTAATAAACTCCTCCTGTTCTGCAATAATCTTCATAGACTATTAAATACTAGACACAAATGACATAATTTCGATCCAAATTGTTCATTGCCTATGATAAACATTGAATATTGTTAGAACTGCTCAAATATTGTTCTAATTTCTTTCGTAAATTTTCATTTTTCTTTATTTCCTTGACTAACACATTGTCTGTTTCATTTTTGTTCATCTTAGCTATGGCTAATTTTTCTTTCAATATGCCAATCTCAATATCCTTTAGTTTAAGAGAAGATAATGCATGTGATAGAATTTTTGTAGTAATATCTTCTTTGGAACATGGTTTTGTTTCTGGAATTACTACACTGTTAGCTCAGGCCTTCTCTTTTAACCATTCTTCCATCCTTTCTTGCATTTTCTAAATTTACAGGTTCTTTTCAATTAGATAGGATAATATAGTTTCCTTATCCTTCTCTAATTCCCCAATTTATTGTGTTTGGTGATGCTCTGTTGTGGGCAGCTTCAACTGTCTTCTAAGCGCTTGAATATCTTCATTTTTATTCTCAACAATCTCTTCAGCTGCATCCACCATTTTTGAACCAAACCTAATTTAATTACAAGGTCTTCCAATGATTTTATCCTAAAATACTTTGCTGGAGAAGAAGTATTTTCCGTTTTAAGTTATGGAATAGTATTATTCAAGGAATTCTGCAATTTTGATACATTTGAATCAAAACTAGTGAGAGAGAAATATGTCATCTCACCAGTTTGTTTGCACAGATCAATATGATCTACAGGATGGATCTGTTTAGTATTGAAAGATAAAATAGAAGTGTTATAATCTCTAGTAGATCTAGGAGCATAAAATTTAAATTCAAGAAATGAGAAATTAAACTCACCTTTTTCAGTATCAAGAGATGAAAGCAACCTATTTTTACTTGAAGAAGTTTGCTTCCAAAACTCGGTATAAGTTACTGCCTTCAAAGCCTCATTCTTTTTCTTCATTTCCAAAAACTAAAAAAATATGTTTTGGTTAGAAGAAGAAGGAGAAGATTGTTTTGTCCCTAGATCCAATTCTTTCATTATGAAAAAATCTCACCTGAAACAATTGTAGCCAGTGAATAAATGTTGAATGAGATAGTTTCTGATATCACTCCCTCCATATTATTTCTTCTTTCTCTTGTATACTTTGAACAGTTCCATTTATAACTCTGATAATCTTTGATTTGTCCTCTTAAGTTCTTTTTCTTTCATCAGAGGTATAACCAAAATTTTCTTTCCTACTGATTGATCCACAGTTTGTTCTTCTATCACTTCTTGCAAAGTGTTTTCCTCCCAGATGTCCCTATTAGAAAACTTCTCCATCTTAGGCTTGGACACATGAAAATAAGGTGGGGATTTCTGTTGAGCTTTGACGATTGAAATTCTCCCAATGGGGTTATATGGCAAAGTAATCCCAAATTTAAACTTCATTTGTGCCAATAATTATTCCACCTATTTGAATGTTGACCTTTGATTCATTATTAAATGGCCCTAACAGTGCCTTCAGTTTAAACAAGGTATGTTTTCTTCAAGGTAGAAAATTCACTTTATTTACATTAAGGCTTTGTCTGATGAATTCAAGTGCAAAAATATGCATAGGAAAAAAATTGGCAACTGATAGGGTGGAAGTTCACACCCAGACAATCTAATTTCTGTAACATTTTGGTACAAATACCAATCACCAAGCCTTCTTTGTTTACTAAATTGCATAATCCTTTTGATTTTAGGTGAAATTCTGGGAGGACTATCACTAATCAATAGATTGTAGCATATGTGAATAAATTTGATCACAAAATCAATGAAGGAAAATTCCTTATAATTCCTTCTTGCCAAGGACATCCAATGAATCATAGTGTTATCACTGAAAAGATTTCAAAGGAAAAGGGTAAGTTAAGGGAGAATTGGTCTTGGTTATTCTCAAGTTCCTTTCATGCATAAGAAGCACTTGGCAAACTCAGGGTCAGCATACATCAGAGTTCTTTGAAGGCTCAAGCAAGGCATGTAAGTTTTGAACAACTTCATGGTAGATGGAAAGGCCATTTCAAGCAAAGAAAAGATCAAGAGAGTTGAATTTTTGACTTGAAGTTGTGTTTTTAAAATCACACAGCAGTTTCGTAGCGCGCTACAAAACTACTGTAGCTGTACATTATGCTTTCATGGAACAATGTTGAAAGACAAAGGAAAATATTTTTGAAGGATAACCTCTGCAAAGGATCATGTACAAAGTATCGACATTCATCAAGGGCAAAACAAGTAGAGGAAAGACATTTTTTAACTTCAAACTTTATCAGTCAAACTGTCTTCTTGTTTTTACCAGTCAAATTCTAGAAGAGGTTATGAGCAGTTGAAAACTCATCTCTGAAAAGTGAAAGAGGTTTTCATTCCTAATATACTGAAGTAAAAAAACCTCTTCCACTTTATTCAAATTCATTATTATCTGGGAGAAATTAAAGACCAAACTTGCGCTATGAAACTGTTGTAGGTGCAGTTTTTCAAAAATCAAAATTTCATGTTTTACACGTCTTCCTCAAGGATCAATTCTGGACAACTGGAGTAGTGTTTCAAAAACCCAAGAGAGGTTGTTGTTCCACATGGATTTATTCACAAAAGCCTCCTTCAGTTTTTCCAAATACGTTTTTTGTGAGAATTTATGAGCTTTGGCCCAAGACCCATTTTTTCAGCCAAAACAGAGCAAGGGACAGTCTCCTAGTTTCTAGGAACATCAAAAGGATGAGTCATCAAGGGCCAGCTGGAAGGTTATGAGCACCATCAAGTTCGACTTCATGGATTTTTAGGTGTCAAAGAGTGTTTTAAATGTTTAGATAAGGTTGTTTTGATCATAATGAGGAGTTACACTCCTAATTGTTTTAGGTCTCTAGGACTCCTAGTTAGCTGTCTTTTGTATTAAATAGTTAGTTTAAGTTTCAATAGGTGTCAAATAAGAAGGAATTCGAATTCCCCTCATGCTGGAGGAGGAATCTCAGCTATGTAAAGAATTCTATAAATAGGAGAAAGAGCAATGTACTCAAGGTTGGAAATTTTATGAAAAAGGCTGATATTTGGCTTATGTAAGACTCTATTTTGATAATACATGTTTGGCTTTACTTCTCAGGATTCATGAAGGATTTTTATGTTCAGAATGTGTGATGTTGTCCTTTTCCTAATTCTTGTAGTGGTATGAATGTGTAATCACTTAGAATTCACTTGATGTGCTCTAACTTCCTGTATGCATTCATAGGCTGGGTGGTCCTATCTGAGTTGTTATATTCTGAATATTTTAAATGCTGAATGCCCTAACTTCTATGTAAGGTTGAATTCATTGTCATATTGAGATGTTGTTGACTCCATAAGCCCAATGGATAGTTTTTAAATGTGTTTCCACCATTCATATTCTTACAGTTGTTTCACAAGAGTTAGTTATCTTAACTATAATCAAAATCATTAACCCCTTTTTGAGAGAGCCCTCTCAGGTTGAGGAGGCTAAGCCTCAGCCTAAAGTAGGTTTGAAATAGTTACTTAGAGTCAACCTGATCAGCAGCCTATCAGGACCTGATTTTGAGATAACAATCCCAGTGTGGACTACTCCACTGGATGGTGTATGTGTTTTCCCTTGAACTTTGTTTTTAACAACTCTTGCATCCGCTTTGGACTATTCCGTTGGATGCTGGACAGAGCCTTATTATTTTCATGTGTGTCTCTCTCAGGGTGGTACTACTAACTCATCTAGAGGCTCACTTTTACCCTCTCCCTTACAGTAAGAGAACCCAAACACAAAGTTACAATACACACTCACCAAGCATACTCACCTCGCTTTCTTGAAGTTACAAGTGTAACATTCTCATGTGTTGAAAAACAAGTTCTATGGAAAATCTCTAAGATAATGGCAACCGAGCCATTGTATGGGATGGGACTCCTACACCAAATAGTGTGAGCACTAGTTGGGACTTCATACCAGGGAGATTCCCTAAATTTTGGTGGATCTGACACCATCAAAATTTCTAGCACTAGAAGGAGGGTTTCGAATAGTTTATGGTTGAAAGTGCTCTCAACCCCATGTATCCATAATATGGTTAAGGTAGTAACATAGACTCCCTCCCTCCCACATGCAACTTTGAATTTGGTTAACTTTCACCTCCCAGACCTGAACAAGAAATTTCATATCATCACACTCGTGCAATCCATCCCATCACCCATCAGTTTGATAAGGTTGTTGGATTGATTCCAGGAGTATACACTCTTCCCTCTTCACAAAGGAATAAAAAGACTACACCCATAGGATTGGTAGTCTCATTTGTTGAAGAAGTAATCCTCACCACTCTTGAATAGGTGGTAGAAGCTATTGAGAATGAAGAGGAACCTCCTATTTTTCTAGAAGGAGAAGAATTTAAAAACTTACACTTAGGCTCAAGTTCCGGTGGAGGCAACGGAGGGGAATGAAATGGAGGAGGTGGAGGTGGAGAAAAACCAACAGATTCAGAGGTTGAACTGTTAGATTTAGAAGAAGAGGAGGAGGATGAAGAAGAGGACAATATGGTTGATCAAAATCTGGAATGGATGACACTGGGCCCCTTGGAACTCACGGTTGTCTTGCACAATATGTCAAGGCATGCAGAGAATTTGTTGACAAAGTATGACCCTGACAGAACAGTGAAGGAAAAAGACCATCTAGACATGTTCTACTTACATCTGCAAACACTCTAGGTATGTTATGACGATGTTTCATGTAGATTGTTTCCATGTACCTTGGATGACAGAGTAGTTGTGTGGTACCATAGCCTTCCTTTCAACTCCATTAAGAACTGGGGGATGTTCAAGATAATTTTCCTTGAAACATTTGTTGAGGACAAAACGCCCGCCATGTTGTTAAAAGAGTTGGGTAGTCTCAAGATGGAGCAAAAAGAAAAAGTGAAGGATTTTAACCAGAGGTTTAATCGTATCTTGAAAAAGTTCACTGCAGACACTAAACCTCATGACTCCATCACAATTGACTACTACATGTCTACATTACCGACTAGTATTGTGTAGTTCATCAAGCAGGTTGCGAAACCAACACTGCTTGAAAATTGTGAAGAAGAAATTGATATGGAGAAAGACCTAGCGCAGTTGAGGTCATTGTAGATGAAGAACCATATAAGGACTCTAAATACATGGGTAGGAGGTCTCAAGCTACTGCAAGTAAGGTAAAGGAAAAGGAAACGAGTGAAATTGAGACCCTTACTCATCTCCTCAAATCCTTGACAACCAAAGTAGCAGAACTCAAGAAATGGATGACCGAGAGAACTGTAAGTAGCAGACCTCCCAAATTTTCATAGAGGAAGAATGTGACATTAGGTAGTAGTAGTAGCCACCTAGCTAAATCTGCACAGAGCTCCAATGTTGTGTTCCAAGTGGACAAGATTGCGAAGGATAACTTCTGCGCTATCCATGAAAAACGACATTCAGAGAAGTCTTGTCCAGAATGGAACCGAGTCATGGGAAATATGGCTTCAAGGTGGAAAGATAATTTCAAAGCCAATGAGTAGGTTCATATGGAATATGAAGACAAAGAAGAGGATGCTTCATCTAATGAAGCTCCAAGTTTTGGGCACGTAGTTAACATGTATCAATGTCTTAATGCTACCTAGAAGAAAACAACCACCGAGAAGGAGCCCCCAAAGCAGAACAATCGATACAACTTGAGAAGTCAAGGGGCTCCCACTATGATTGAGATACGAAAATAAAAATCCAAACAACTTCTCATAACAGTTGATCAACCAACATCCTCAACATAGAAAAAACAAATAATTTATCGGAAGAAAACTACAACAAAATATGCATTCGTGACCAGCAAAATCCAAAACACTCCATTGGATAGTACAAACACAAGTCTTCCCTTGGACAACTCGGTAATTCTTCGCACTTTGGATTGCAATATTTTTGAAGATATGAAGAAGGCTCATGAAAAAATTTCTCTGTATGAGTTAACCAATCTCATGGTTAGCGAGATATTACTTTGCATGCACAAGGGAAAAACTCCACATATAATGTTTCCTCTTCTAGCAAGGGACCAAGCAAGTCATCGAGGTCACTCGCATTTGTACTCAATGTGCTTTTCATGGAAGAAGTGAACTTGCTCTTCCCACCATTTTTGTTATCATTCGAAATATTTAACTTCAATATACACAACTATTTGGCTGACTCTGGCGCATCAATCAATGTCATGCCACTCTCCATTGCTAAACAGATCAATGCATAATGGAGTAGTACAATTGTGTAGGTCATCCAACTTGATCAAAAATGTGTACCAACCATTG
Source organism: Pinus taeda (assembly GCA_000404065.3). Taxonomy (NCBI): domain Eukaryota; kingdom Viridiplantae; phylum Streptophyta; class Pinopsida; order Pinales; family Pinaceae; genus Pinus; species Pinus taeda. Next base: position 31,703 of record APFE030110039.1, on the reverse strand, counting down.
GTAAACTCCAGGATGTGGTCATCTGGTTATTGTCCAATGGACAAGTTCACCAGTGCATTAACATTTTAACCGTGGACATCTCGGAAGCATATGGCTTATTTCTCACCAGAGACTGGTCTAGTAAGTTGCAAGGATATTGTTCTACAGACTAGTCACACTTTGGATTTCGTACCAGAGCAAAAACAACTAAATCTGGGTGTTGTTGGAGAGATATATGAAACATAATGTTACTCCCTTGGATGGTCAAAATGAAATATTTTCTTTTGCGAAACTTCTGTTCAGAAATTGCTTTCTCAGAACGCAACTGGAGTGTTATCTTGCATAGTCAAGCCCCACCCCACCAAATACATAATTAGGTCTCCTTCCTTGCCCAATTGGTGGAAATGAAACTTGTACAATACATTGTAACAATAGTAGCAATAGTGTTAGTAGTGCTAGTGCGACAATCGACCCTTGTACAAATGACTTGGACCTTGTATTTTGAAAGATCAAAAACACAGGATGGATCTAGAGCTGGATGTGTTTTCATAGACCCAAGGCAAAGGAAACATTTAGTCTCAAGCCGCTTGGAGTTTGAGTGCACAAACAATACTGCTGAATATGAAGCACTCATCTTAGGTTTGTAGAAAGCCCTCATCATCAACATTGCTATGCTAAAAGTGGTAGGTGATTCAGAGATTGTGGTATGAAAGGTATGTACCACCATACACTATGTCCCCCCTCGTCTTAAGACTTATCAACAAGAGGTATGGTGGCTTATCTCTAATTTCCAAGATTTTCATATCATCTTTATACCAAGAATGCACAATGCAGCTGCAGATGCTCTAGAGAATGCAGCTACTAGGATGACACCTCGTAGGGATAGATTTACTATTGAGATTTTGTATAAGCCATCTATCCCTGAAAACATAACTAATTTGCATGTTTTTGATGATGATGAAAAAATACTGCATTTCATGTCCAACACTGACATCTTCAAGGACGTAGCGATAGATGAAGACATGCACAAGTAGTCTCTGCAAGAGATAGCTAATGGCAGTAAAGGCAACCTCATTCCCAAGTGTGTGGTTTCACTTACGAGGCTATATGACTTGCAGAACCATTTCAAAGGGCCCATGAACAATAAAACCCATAGTTCCACACTAATGCATGAACATATTAATCTAGGAATAGACAAAGATCCAATGTTCGTGAATCTAGGTACGTGTTGTACACCAAAAGAGCTATAAGCTTTTGTCTGCCTGTTTAGACAGTATTGTGATGTATTCGCATGGACATACAATGACTTGAAAACATATGACATGCGAATGATTCAACACATAATTTTGATCAAAGAAGGGGTCAAGCCATTTTAGTAGAAGCTTAGAAAATTTCATTCATCACTTGAACCCCTCATACAAAAAGAATTGAATAAGTTGTTGGATGCTTGGAGCATTTGCAAGGTTTCCCATTCTACTTGTGTTTCAAATTTAGTTCTTGTGTTGAAGAAGTCTGGGGAGATCTGCCTCTGTGTAGATTTTCAAAATCTGAAACGGGCCTTGAACAAAGACAATTACCTTGTGTCATCTATGGAGCACATCTTGCAAACAATATCTAGAGAAAAAATGTTTTCTCTATTTGACGGTTTTTATGGATTCAATGAGGTTATAGTAGTAGAACCTAATAGACTTAAGACTACATTCCATGCCAAGGGGGTACTTACTCTTATCGAAGAATTCCATCTGGGTTGATAAACGTAAGTGCTACTTTTTAGCGTGCTACGGACATCACTTTCCATGGGCTCATCGGATAGAGCGTGGTGGTTTACCTTGATGATGTGACAATATTTTCGAAAAAATGACTAGACCACCTACGCCATCTTAAGAAAATATTTGAATGATGTCGAAAGTACGAGATATCCTTGAATCCCAGGTAGAGTGCCTTTGCAGTGTCTAAGGGGAAAATCCTTGGGCATATCATCGCCAAGAGTGGGATCAAGGTTGATATGGACCAAGTTCAAACTATCACATAGATTCCTTACCCAGTAAACAAGAAATTAATGCAGTCCTTCTTGGCGAAGATTAACTTCCTCCGGAAGTTCATTTCAGATTATGCATAGATTGTTAAACATATATAAGATATGACCAAGAAAGATGTGGTTTATATCTTGGGAAAGAAGGAAAAGGGCATGTTCACCCATATCAAACAAGCGATAGTAGATGCACCTGTGCTATACGACCTAGATTTCAACAAATATTTCTTTCTTTACACATTCACTTTCGCAATTCACTCGCTACAGTACTCACTCAGAAGGATGAGTTGAACAATGAATGTCCCATCTCCTTCATGAGCATGAGCATGCAGGGACCTAATATCAACTATCCCATTGTGGATAAGAAAACATAAGCTATATACAAGGTGGTGAAACATTTTAGACCCTACCTGCTGAAAAATCATTGCATAGCCTTTGTGCCACACCCAACAATCAGATCGCTGCTTGTTCAACAAGAGATGGGTGAAAGCCATGAGAACTGGATGACAAGAATACAAGAGTATGATCTTGACATCAATCCAGTTCACATAGTCAAGGGTAACTGTCTCTGCATACTAGTAGTAGAACCGGTACACGCTTAAGAGGAAGAAGAAGAGCTTGCTGGTTAGGAGTGAGAAATTGACATGTACAATGTAGAGTGAGCACTAATCACTTCCCATAGGAACTCTTGGTACATATAAGTGTGCCAATACCTTGAGCATGACACCATGCCCTCTCACTTTTCCATGCAGCAAAAGAGGGCACTTCACCTCAAAGTCTTAGCTTATCAATTGGTGCACAAAGTCCTTTACATAAAGCATAAGAATCGAATTTTGTTCAGGTGCCTGGAGGCACAAGATTCAGAGAGAGGTTACGTGATCTACATGATGGACTAGCTGGAGGTCACTTCACGAGTAACATAAATGTGCATAAATTCATGAGATCTGGTTTCTACTAGCCCAGATTGTTTAAAAATGCACACGCTTATGCATGGAAGTGTTCGATCTGTCAATGGTGTGTCGGTAGAACTCGAAGGTCAGCAGTCCCGTTGTAGCATGTTGCAGTGGACGACCCATTCCAACGCTGGGGCTTATACATTATCGGGGAAATATTCCCACATTCATCAAAGTAGCACCACTACAACCTAATTGCTATAGATTGCTTCATGTGGTGGACAGAAGCAATTCCGCTTAAACAAGTGAATGACCATGAAGTGATTAGCTTCCTTTAGTAGAACATTATTTCGAGGTTTGGCGTTCCTATATCACTTGTTTTTGACAATGCAACTTACTTCTATTTCACTACAAGAAAAAAGGTAATTGGTGAGGGTCATGCCTGTGATAGACCTTTAAGGTCCGTCACTAGTGTCGCATATGGTGATGGTGTTTAAAAAAGCATTGTTGTAAGTGTATATAGTGATGGCCCTTTAAGGTTTGTCACCAAAGCCATTTTCAATGACACTTTTGGTGCGGGTCATTAAAGGCTCGTCACTAATTCTCTCTTTGGTGACACTTTTGGTGAGGGTCATTAAAGGTCCATCACTAATTCTTTCTTTGGTGACACTTCCAGTGGCGATCTTTTATTGACCCTCACCAATGCTATTTTTGGTTACTTTTGATGATGGTAAAAAAATTCTCGTCATCATTGATCATTCCAATGAGTTTCTGAGATGCTTCATGCCTGTGACGGACCTTTAAGGTCTGTCACCAATGTCGCATATGGTGACGGTCTTTGAAAAAACGTTGTTGTAAGTGTATATAGTGATGGTCATTTAAGGTTTGTCACCAAAGCCATTTTCAATGACACTTTTGGTGAAGGTCGTTAAAGGCCCATCACTAATTTTCTCTTTGGTGACACTTCTAGTGACAATCTTTTATTGACCCTCACCAATGCTCCTTCTGGTTACTTTCGGTGACGGTCAAACAATGTTCATCATCATTGATCATTCCAATGAGTTTTTGATGATGCTATGTGCTTGTTACTATATTTTTTGTTAAAAGATAACGATTTAAGACCATTGTTGTGGAGTCTATTTATGTTTCCAAGGTCATAGTGGTTACAGTCAGTCAATTTTTTAAGAAGTAATTAGTGTGTATCATTTCCCTCAAGTCATAAGAATATAATTTTCCTATGAGTCAACACATGATTCATCTCTATTAGGTTTATTATCTAGCAAATTTCCTTTAAATAAGGCCACTAGTGTTTATAGGAACTATATTAATTAATACCTAATCAAGCTCTGTCAATTATATTAATGATAGAGGCCTAGCACTCCTCAACACTCATGGCACACATTAACATGCTTTGGAACAGTACACTAACATTCCTTGGCACCTTGCATGTCTTGGAACATATTTGTACCTGGAACATCTTTGTACCTAGAACATCTTGCCATGAGTAGGACACCCAAGCACATGTTGGCATGCCTTAGCATAACATAGCACTCCCCTATCATGTGTTGGCATGACCTACAGTCCCTAGCATGCCCTAAAACATCTTGGCATAATATTGCATTGACAAACTTTAGCACTTGGCACACATTGGAACTTGACATGTATTGGAACATATTATTAGTGTGCGTAGCATGCCCCTTTTGAAAAAGATAAATTCCCAACTTATTAACCCTCTTATGTGCTCATTTTCTTACATTTTAGCTTGGTTATTCCTTTTGATGCCTTGAAACTCCTTGATGCATATTTGCATACTCTGGCACCATGCACATCCTAGCATATCTTAGCACATGGCATGCCTTGGCACTATTTAGCACATGTTAGCGCACCCCAGAACTACCTATAACACTCTAGCACTTCTTGACATGCCCTGATATTCCCCGGAATGCCTTACATGTGCTTAGCATACCTTGTCACTCCCTCCTTGGCATGACAACTAGCACTCATTGACACTACTCGACACACCCTCATATTCATTCACTTCCATGAATTTTGACCTAGTGCTCCCTTGTGTTTTCTTAGAACTCCCTAACACTCTTCAGCATGCATTAGCACTATTTAGCACACCCTAGCACTCTTTGATATGCTTTGCCACTTCATAGCATGCGTCACACTCCCTGACGCACATTGGCACTTGGCATGTGTTATCACTTGGCAAGTCTTAGCATGTTTGGAATGTGTTGAGATGACTTGGCATTCTTCGGCATGGTTTAATATTAAAGTTATCTGAGATCAATTATTGGAAACTAAATGAGAAGAAATGAAGGAATATTTGAAACTTAGAATGCATTGACACTTGGCACTTGGCACCTAGTGTTGGTGTGCCTAGCATGCCCCTCATGCAAAAGGTAAATTGATGACTTATTAACACTATTATGTGCTCATTTCCTTATAGTTTAACTTGTTCCCCCATTTTTTTGCCTTGACGGTCCCTGGCATGCATTGTCACACCTTGTACATCTTGGCATGCCTTAGCACTTGGCACATCTTAGCTTGTTTGACATGTCTTTGTACTGTCTGGCACATGTTAACATGCCCTAGCATTCCCTAACACACCTTGGTAGTCACGACCTCACAACTAGCATTAAAGTTTTCCATGACTTGGGAACCTTACATTCACTAGAACACCTTGGTACTCCCTAGTTGTCATGCCCTCTGTTATCCTCCACAATGTCCCAGGCTAATGAGGAGATCGATGGAGGTAACAATAGACCAAGCTTTTAGTTTGGTAGCTAGCCCTACCAAACGAGAGAGGGCTCTCTCTATGAAATCATAGCTAATATATGACTAGAATGTAAAGGATTTTAGGCTAGATAGCTAGGCTCAGGTGGGTTTTGGAAAATGTAGGGTTTTGTTGTTAGATAAGGGAGAAAAACCAGGTAGCTAGATCAGAGGATCAAAGAGTTACAACAAAAAAGATATAAAGGAGCAAGGTAGCATTACTTTTGTGATGTATCTTAGCATATTTTGATGTAGTGTGGTGTTTAGAAGAAGCATAAGGTCTTAATGAGCATGAAACATGAATTCATAAGCAGAAAAGAAAGTAACACATAATGAATTTTCCATCAAAATAGAGCTTTATGCAAAGAATATGTTTATAAATTGTAAGGAAAACCATTGAAGAATTGATGAATGGAAAGAGAAGATGAATGTCTTTCATACCAATCTATAATAGAGAAAAAACAACATCACATAATTATTGCACATGAATTCCTAGATAATAGTTGTAAACTGTGTCCTTTGATTTCCAGAAAATGTCTAGGTACAAGCTACAATAGTTCTCTCCTCTGAAATCCAACCCGTTATGTCACTTAGAAACTGATACATAAAGACCAAAACAACATCTCCCCACTCTCAGGGGTTGAATCCATGAGTCTAGGAACTGTTCCATGAGGTGTTCTAACCAAACCCTAATGTACTAACCACCCATTATTTAAATTTAATTTTACCTCTCACATTCATCTACTTCACCTTTTTTACTTTTACCAAAGTCAAACTAGGAATTACAAAAAAATACACAGTAAAAATTTTACAAAAATCTCAGAAATTTCCAGGTGCACAGTGAGCTGTTGGAAGCCATTTTTGAGTGCCTTCCTTAAGTTCAAATATATATCTAAAGTCTTTTCTAGAAATATGGGAGAGTGTAGATGTATTTAGAATATTTGGCACTCAAAAGAACCCATTTTTGGCTGAGATATGGCCATTTCCCCAAAGTGTCTCCAAGTGCGCAACAAAATGGAAAAAGAGGGGCAGAAAGGTGGTTTTTTTCCTCCTTTTTGCAAATTTCTCAAAACCTAAGCCCCAGACTAGAGAAGTGGGCCAATGGATTTTGTGAGGGGGTCATAATATTTCCAAAAATTTTGATTTTCCATCATTTGGAGAGCTGAGGAAGAAGTGTAGTGTGAGCTCGCTATGCTCCTAGATAGCAAATTGCCAAAAAATTGCAAGTTTGCACCAAAATACAAAATTTTCTCCAAATCCTTCAAAAATTTGTCCAGAGATGTCTGATGAAGTATTTTATGCAATAATGGATGCATTGGAAATAAATCTAGCTTACCATTCTCCTCTTGGTTGATTAGGGTTTCGTTGAGTTTTTCCTTCAGCTGCTTGATTTTGACCTTGGCAACCTGATTCCTTGTGTAATAATGGATGGCCATTTCCTTTTGAAACTTGTTATCCATATTGGACTTTTCAAGGATCATCTCAAGGTGGCAATTGACTTTGTCAAGTGAAAAATACCTGTGCTCATTTATTTCCATGGCAATCCTATCTTCAAAGGTCAATTCTTCCATTGGTGGTTTTTGTTCTCTTTCCCTCTGAAGTGCCTTCCTAAGACCCATTGTCCTTGGTATCTTCCTTGCCACATGTCCTTCATTCTACTCAGTTTCCTCATGGTCCACTACTTCCTTTCCTTTCATCTCTTGTTTCGTAGCTTTGATTTTCTCTTTATCCATGACTAGTTGTTTTGCCTTAAGTTGACTGTTTTCTTGCTCAAGGAATGAAATGATGAATTTAGTCCTTTCCAAATTGTCCTTGAGATCCATGATCTAAGAATCCTTCTCTTTCATGACTTGTTGCATGGTTTGATGCTCATCATGTGCCTCCAAGTCAACTAGGTCAAAGTCATGCTCAATGGGCTCCTCATCATGCAAAGAAGCCTCATTGAGGTGATCCTTGTTATGCTGATGTAGTAGGCTTGGCCCCTTCCTCAATTTGAGGAGAAAACACAAGCCTTATGCCTCTCTGATATGTCTTGGTTACCTTAGGCCTAGGTGCCTGGAAACCTCATCATGTTTTCTTGATGACCCCATCTCCATGGGATGTACAGACATGGTTTGGTGCTGGCTTGGTGAAGTGGTTATATGCGTTTTCAAGTCTGCCTCAATGAAGGTGTCCCATGTCATGTTCTTCTTTTTCAACTGATGGAGTACTATAACCTTTATTAGGCTATGGTGGAAGAGGCTAGGATAATACAATTTTCCTTCCAATTTCACCCTTTCAGACATTTTGGTTAGGCTGCTATACAAGTAGCTGGACAAATTTAGAGACTTGGCAACTATAAAGTGCATGAGCAGTCTTATGTGGTATTGATATAACCTGGAAAATATTCTCTCACATGTGAAGAACTTCATGATAGCCTTCATCAATGGTGCATATCTCTCCAACAAGTATTTGAATGGGAAAACATGTGAGCGAGCTCCTTTGTATCGTGATTTCAAGTAAGGTTTGTACTCTTCTAGGTATATGTTCATGCCTTTGAACCAATTTTCACCATGGTTTGGTATGCCTGTAGCTTGAGAGATGGAATCCAATGAAAACATGAAATCATTCCTTGCAATGGTGATCTTGTCTTCCTTCAAGGTTATGGCAAATATACCTGTGAGATGCTCAATATGGTAACCTACTTCTTGCACTCTTTGACAAAACCCTAAACAATTGACATATTCAAATAATTTCATGACAAATGGGGAGGAGGTAATTTCATTGTAATTAAAGGGAACAAAACTCAATATATTTCCCTCCTTGTTGTACTTCCTCTTCTCTCTGATGGTGATGAGTCAGGCTCCATACTTCAAACACTAGGTGAAAGGCAAGCAAAAATAAAGAAATTTGCTGTTGTGAGGGAATTAGGTGGTATGATGGAATTAGGTGTTGGCATTATGGTTCTGGTATGATTATATGTTTCAGATGTTGTACTTGATGGCAACACCCATGGCACGGCTCTCATTTTGATGAAAATGAAGAAGTACGCAGGAGAACAGTTCAGGAGGTGCGTACCCGCAGGTATACCGTGCAGGGACCGCGTCCAAATATGCGGGTTACCCATTCATGGCGTGCGTACCCCAGTGCACACATTCCAAGGCAATTAAGCGCCCACACGTGGGGTTTCTCATGGTATTTAGCCAACAGTATTGAGTTATCATGGTTTTGGCCCGTGGTATTGTTTATTTTATTATTATTATTGAGCCCCATGATCCTTGATTTGAGGAAGAGCTTGCCTATATAAAGCAAAGGAGATCATTTGGCCAGAGTATCTTTCGTGTATTTGAATATCTTAAGATCTGATTTATCGGGTTCTCGGTTCTTAAAAGATTGATTTATAAAGGAGAAGTTAGAAGCGAATCTGCGAAGGGTGATCTCTTGAGCACAAGTTCAGATCTAAGCATCTGAGGTTATTTCAGCCCTAGTCCAGGGTACGCAGAGGCGCCAAAGGTTCAGTGCGTGGGTACGCAGAGGCGCCGAAGGTTCTGTGCGTGGGTACGCAGAGGCGCCGAAGGTTCAGTGCGTAGGTACGCAGGGCAACAGTGGTTCAAGTGCGTGCCTTCTGTAGCAGCACGCGGCGCGATTATTCTTCTGGGTGCGTACCTGCTGTGAAAGTACGCGGCTCGGTTATTCTTTTGAGTGCGTATCTCCTGGGAAGTATGCAACGCGATAGTGCCATTGGGTGCGTACTATACGCAGTTCAGTGAAAGGAGCAGTGCGTGGCCACGCTGTCCAACAGAAGGAGATCTGCGGGTATACGCAGAGAGGGAGAAGGTGAAGTGCGTAGCAACGCAGGCCAGTAAAAAGCAAAACCGCGTATCTGTGTTAAGATCTTCTGTTGGTTGAATTTTTCTGTTGATAAGGTGCTCTGGGTTCTGTTCTGTTATTGTTGACCTGGTTATTGCAGCTGACTGTATAATTTACATGTACTTGATGATCATTTGATGTATATGGATCCAGTTTGAAAATTTATGAAAAGTGGTCCTTGAAAAGAAGTAGGGGGTTGTAGCTCCCTTCCAGGAGAGACTGGAAAACGAGAGAGAGTTGTAGCTCTATGCAAGTTGCAGCCTGCGTACTGGTAAAGGACTGAACCAGTACAAGACCAATGTAAAAGGAGTTTCTAATTTGAAAGAAGATAGAGACATATTGCAGCAGGTGGTTTTCACCCACATTGGGTTTCCACCTTATATCTGGTGTTCTTTGATGTGACTGTCTGTTTTTCTTGTTCATGTTCATTGTTTTATGGTACTGATATGCAAAAATAATTCAAAGTATAAATAAGGAAGAATTGTTAAAAGGACTAAATAATACTGATTCACCCCCCCTCTCAGTATTATTTTCAACACTTCACTACACCAGCTCCAAAGCCTTCAAGGAAAGGCCAACTTTCTTTGTCATTTTATACCCAACTACGTCAGGCTAGCTACAGGATTTACCTAGTTGCTCAAATAAGGAACACCCTTTGCATGGGATGAGATAGCCCAAAAATCTTTTGATGATCTTAAGGTTGTCCTCATAAATGCTCCTCTATTGCATCCACTGGATGATTATCAGTATTACTTCCTTTACCTAGTCGTAGCCCCTAGAACCATAGCTATGGTGTTGGTTCAAGGCGACAATAAAGGAAGTAAACACATCATCTACTACCTGAGTTGGAATCTCCTTAACATTGAAATGCATTATGCAGATGTCGAGAAGTTGGCTTTGGCCCTCGTCCAAGTAGCTCAACATTTTTAGCATTATATTCTCTTACGAATGACTACAATGATTTCTGAGTGCAACCCTATGACCTACATCCTGACTCATCAGTTGCTGGGAAGAAAGTATTCTAAATGGATCGTTATCTTGCAAGAATTCGATTTGGTCTTCACTATAGAAAAATATAAGAAGTCACTTGTTTTCACAAAATTGATATGTTTCCTTCCCTCCAAAGCTCTCCCTACTAGTATAGATTAACAACTCCCAGATGAGACCCTTTTCCTGATCAACATCCTTGATCCATGGTACGGTGATATCAGTTTGTAACTCCAAACCTCCATGTTTCTATCCGTGTTGACCAAAGATGATCATCAAAGGATTCGACATCATTATCAACTCTACTGCATTATTGGTGATACTTTATACCATGTCGGTGTTGATTTTTTTCTTTGATGATACCTAACGATTAAGGAAGTTGAAAGAGTTCTCAATGCTTTCTACTCTGAGGCATGTGGTGGTCATATGTCTGGTTATGCTACAGCTTAGAAAATCCTTCGTGCTAGTTATTTTTGGCTGCCCATCTTCAAAGATTTCATTCTTTTTGTCCGCAAGTGTCAAGAATGCCAAATCTACCAACGCAACATGCGCACCCCACCCTCTCACCTACACCCCGTCATTACCATTATTCCCTTTTCCAAATGGGGCATCAATTATATGACATGTAACCCTCGTTCAGTTAGGGGGCATTGTCATGTGGAAAGAGTTATATTTGCGGACAAATCTAACCTCCCTAGGAGTCTAAGACTCTCTAGTGACAAACAAACCAAACAAGAGCAATCCTTCTCTAAACACACGTTATTCTATGAGAATTCAAATGTTTTCGTTCTTACCTTAGGTCCAACGCTTGTTGTAGCAGTCCAGCCTTGCTGATCCAGATGAGCTCCTCCTTCACTTTAAGACCTGCATACATTAACAAAGCAAACGATTACATAACACCTGAATAATTCATAAAACAAAGCATATTCATCACATAGACCAAGGAGTACATGAAATAATTCATTAACAACAAATCATTGAGGAGAATGGACTTATTTGTATTAAGGAAACAAAAAAGGAACCATTACAACCTGAGCCTTGGTGTTGTGCAAGCTCCTCCCAGGGTCCAGCAAGAGATTCCCTCTACTTTGACAAGCTCACCCACTCCCACTATGGCAACAAGGAAGGATAGTGATCTCTCCTCACAAGTCAACAATGGAAGTCCTAATTCCAGCAGCATTTACCCTTTAGAATGTTCAGCTTTCAACCTCCCCTCCTTTGGCCCAATGCCTGTATTTATAGTATTCTAGAGGAGGTTATTCAGTTCCAACATCAATGGGATACTCCCTCTTTTGGATGGGGTAGCTCCTCTCTTGATGGGATAAGTTCCTCTATCATAGGGGTGCATGAACCATCTGGAGGCGCTCAATACACGTCAAACACTCTTCTAGAAGGCTCTAGAAGTGACCACAAGTAACTTTTTAGAGATGAAACTCGTGCCTTTTGACCTTTACAGGGGTACGCACCCAACCTTTAGCTTACAGAGCGTATAAATACGCAGGTACAGTGTGTTAAGAGTGCGTACACATGGGCAAGGTAGAGAGAACCTGCGTACCCAGAGATAAACATGTTTTAAAGTGACTTTCTCTCTTTTTGAAGTTTGACATGAAGAGCAAAGGTTTGAGGCTTGACAAGGAGGACAACATGGCTATTTAACTACAGATAACCATGGTGACAAATTTCAGTGTAACAGGCATGGCTACATTATCATTGTTGTGGATTAATTTACCAAATGGGCCAAAGCGATGGCTACATATTCAGTAGATGGTAAGACAACAACTCAATTCCTTTTTAACCATGTTATTTCCAAGTTCGGTGTACCCCAAGCCATTATCATAGATCATGGCTCCCACTTTAGAGATTACATGATGGTGGAAATGAAATCTGCATTAGGCTTGTGCCACAATGGCTCGACCCCATATTATCCTCAGGCCAACGACCAAGTTGAAGCCATGAACAAAGTTTTGGTCACCATGCTTCAGCTTACTATTAGGATGCACAAGTCAAATTGGCATCTCATATTTTTTTCAGCTCTATGGGCCTACCGAACTTCAACCAAAGACGCCACTGGTTTCACACCATTCCAGTTGGTCTATGGTCTGGAAGCAACATTGCCTATTGAATGTGAATTCCTTCACTTAAGTTAGCTATTGAACTCCTCCCTGAAACATTACCTCAAGAGGAATGCTTCTTATATTTGGAACAACTGGACGAGACTCGTTGCCTTGCTACCTTGGTCATCAAAGCACAAAAGAAATGGGTCAAATCCCATTTCAACCAGTCAATCTCCCTACTCACCTTCTTTGAGGGTGATTTGGTCCTGCTATATGACCAAGATAATGATTAGCTGGGGGTAGGCAAGTTCGAACGTATGTGGCATAGGCCCTATATTGTAAAACGTTTTTTGTAGAAAGGAGCCTATGAACTTATTTATTATGAAGGAAATCCTCTCAATAAGCCTTGAAATGGGCTTTACCTCAAAACGTACCATCCTTAGGTCATCTTTCATGGTTACTTACATACATTAGTGTGTGATTCATTTTTGTGTAGTGTGGTTTTGTGTGGAAGTTTTCAAACAACTTTCTTGTTTACTATGCTTTTCGTGCTTTGCAGATGTTTGCAGTTCCTCACATCGGTTTCACTGATGGTGCTTGCCGAAGTACTCGGAACCTATCATCCATGGCATGGGCTATCTACAACCCTAACGGTGAGTTTATTGACCATTAAAATATTTCCCTAGGTCATAAAACCAACAACATTGTTGAAAACAGTGCGGTCATCGAAATGTTATCAGGAGCCATCGCTCTGAGCATCAAAGAATTAGTTGTCAACCTGGATTCAAAGCTTGTCTTCCTTCAACTCAACAGGAAATATTCTATCAAGAACCCTCAAATATTACAAATGTATCTCTGTATCCGTTTGTTGGAAATAAATTTTGATTATATTACATATCATAATATTCCTAGACACATGAAAACATTAACAAATGCATTAGCTAATCACGTGTTGGATAGACAGTCGCGAAACATGTGAAAGATAATACAAACCATTTGTACCATAATAGACAGGAAAATATAACATATATACATATGTGATAATGTTGGATACATCAAAACCACAAAAAAAAATATGTATGTCTACAATAACATCAGTGGCTCGTAGGCCTCATACATTTGTGGCACGCAGGCCTCAAAAAATACGTAAGTACTAGACCTAGGAACTACTTAGCATGGTGATCATGATAGCACGAGATGGATCATACGACATGACTTAGCAATCAGCAGATCCGATCTGAGACTCCCACTGTGTGCCTCTAGTACTGCCAAGGAATGTCTCCTATCCAAGCATACTCAAGGATACCATGAGTCAACCCCTCAAGGTTCCTCGCAATCTCCTCCTTTTTATTGCTCCCTTCCTGATAAGGGGTGATAGCATCAATAGGATGGGGATAGCATCTAGCTATTGGGGACATCTCGGTTGGCTGCTCTGGTCCAACATTTCCATACACAAGAAAAATGTTATAAGCATGCATATACTAAAAACAATTAGAAAACATCAAAATCAAAATTCGGTTTGATTTTTTACCTTTGTCATCGAAGTCCTCCCAATCTGGTAAGGGCATATCCAAGTCTCCACAAACATCAGTGTCGGTGTACAATCAGTCCTCTATGATGACTTTTTGTCATCGTAACCATGAAAAGAATGTTGGTCGGTAGGACATTTGCTGACCCCCAGTGATCCTGGGCATCAAATGACTCTAGTGGGCCATCCGTGGATCACGTGGCGTAGGAGGATCAACCTTAGTCAATTGATACTGGAATAGTGGCACTCATTCCAAGAAAAATGTCACGAGTAATGGTCCGAAGCCAAATTGCTTCAGATTTCCCGCCATTGCCTTGGACAATTGGTGCTTGATATTCATCTTCATGGCCTCTACCCAGTTTTGCAGTCTATAGCATAAGGGAACTTCGACTTATTAGTATCATGATCCACCTAGGACCCTACCACTATGTTGATGGTAAACAAAATCACCCTCAGTGTCAAATCTTGTACACTAGAAATCTCAATCTTCCCGCTTTTGGATTTCAAGGCCTCAAGACAATGCATAGCAAGCAGGAAAGATATGCTTCTGCCAACTGGATGTGATCCATACAAATTCACTAGCTCACCTCTGCGAGATAGCTCAGTGATGAAGTAAATGTCTGAAGTTGTTAGCTCCAGCTCCTAGTCCTCAATGACAAAAATCTCACAATTGATGTCCCAAAGGCTTATCAAATACCGAAGCAACTCGGGTTGGGCACGCATCCTTGGTGTAAGGAAAAATTTTAGGAGCCCACAAGCCCTCAAAGCCTCTAGGAAATTTGGTTCATTCATTGCCTGGGTGTCCACATATTCATGTTCTCTTTCCTTCCAATCCACCATTTTCGGTGATTTCTCTCCTACAAAAGCCATTTATTTGAGTCAATCATCAATTTTGGTACATGAAAAATAAATTTTAACGGTCAATTCTTCAGAAAAATTGTTTTTTCCCTATCCATGGCGCTGGCATTCCTGTTTTAGAAACAGTCACTCCAGTCAATGCAAATGGTCGTGAAAATAACCCTCGGCTAGCACGATCTCGTGCCTGGAAATCGTGCCCACTAAGGGCGAAACTTTTTCTCAAGAACCTCCT
Organism: Pinus taeda; assembly: GCA_000404065.3. NCBI lineage: Eukaryota > Viridiplantae > Streptophyta > Pinopsida > Pinales > Pinaceae > Pinus > Pinus taeda. The sequence goes on along the minus strand of APFE030110039.1, from coordinate 16,513 downwards.
TAAAAATCCAAAACAATGGTTCGAAGCATAAATAAATAGCATAAAAATGGAGCTCAAGGCTTCGGCTATTACCTGGAATTAACAGCTCATCGATTTCCCTCTCGGATCTCCCACAATCCGCTCGGCTCATTAAACGCATATGAAAAGATTGCCGAGTATTTTTCCCTTTTTGACTCGTTAAAGAGAATGAAAATGGGGGGTCCACTTTCAGCTCTTTTCCGACCCTTTAAAAACAAAAATATGGCTGAGCCCTTATCGTTTCGAACTTGTTAATGGATGTGAAATTTCATGCGCCTAGTAAAAGTTTACCCCTTTTTCGGGTTGGGAGGCACTATTTACAGAAAAGGTACTCGCTGACTGAAATGGTCAAGTGGTTCTCTCAAGTATTTTTTTCTACCTTTTCAGGCTTGAGATACACAAATGTACAAAAAGGGACCATGTGGATTTTTCTTTTACATCTCTTTTTTAAGCTCTCTACACATGAAAAAGATACCAATTTACACCTTTGTCGGACTCGTTAAACTATTAAACGACATCGGATTTGTCACCATGATGAACACAAGCTTCTCCTTCCTAGGACTCGTTAAACTTACTAGGTTAGATTTGTCTAAAGGATGAACTTACAGTGCAAGCCCATGTTATCCCCTTCAAGCTTGCAATCAAATATAATTGGGGTACTCTCCAGAAATGGTGGGGGGGGGGGAATTTGGAATTCTATCGAGTCGCTTCGGCAGCTCACTCTTGAACATGACACTCTTTCCTTTATATCGGGTTGGGACATCCTCCTTTACATTTTTCATGTTCCTGGGTTTGGGCCATTCATTTTTTCCTTCTATTTGATCTCTGCTATGTCACCATGACACCAATCCTATGAATCCAAAAGCTGCCAAACTTCCAAGTTGTGTCGCCGATATGTTCAAGAGTTAACCCTTCTATGGTTACACTTACCTTTGATTCTCTATATCATCCAGAATCATTTTGCATCCTCTCATCTCACATCGATGATGTGGGATTCATTATGGCCCCCCTTCAACATGATCACTTTCCGTCGACATCATCTCATTATCTAGGAAGTTGATAGAGAGACTCCTTCCCAGTACCTTAGAGCTTGCATGCCTTAATGGCAAGTTCTTTGCACTTGACGACAAGTTCACATGATTGGCTTTCGATTGAGTGATTTCGTGGATGTTCGGCTTCAGTTCCTATGTTCACATTTTGTGAATTGTGCTAATAGTGCCTTGAGGGCCATTTTTGTTATTGGTGGTTTCTCTCACACTTGTTAATAGTTTACATCATTAACTAGTAATCAAGATAATTTCTAGCATGTTCGACATCAACAAATCTATTCACATGTTAGAATTTGTACTTTGATCGTGTCTTGTTGGATCACAAGACCTTGGAATCAGATCACAAAAGTCTAGGTTATGAAGTGGTGTGACATTGTTATGCTGATATGCATGTCTTTGAGTTATCATATGTGATCCTTCTCATTATTGGATAGCTACGACCATACCTTGGTTCCATTATGATCCTCTTTGACGAATGGATGCACCCATACCTGGATCCATTTACATGATCATTCTCTATATGGTTGCATCCATGCCATGATTCATGTATCATTTGATAGAGTTCTCAGTCTATGTATATGTATCTATACTTTCTTGCAGGTTTTCTGATGGCAGACTGGTTCCCCACACTGATTTATAAAGCATTTCATCCCTCACTCTGACTTGGCCTTCATGCTTTAGGGGGCATCTGTTACATAACTTTTTTTCAGTATCCCTGTACTCCCCATTCCTTGATCCTGGAGGACCTATACAGTGAACCGTGCATGCTTTGCCTTCATGGAGAAACTCCCATTATGTCCCTCTTCATGAGAAAATCATTTACCTTTTGCACCATTTCCCTTGCAACTTTTGTTTTGCCCAATTTACAAGACTAGTGCTTATGGCCTTTATCTCCCCTGAACTGATGTGCAGAGATTAAAACTATTTCCCATGCTGATCGATGTGACTAAGTTGTGTTCCAGTCGCACCGGCCCTATTATGGAAAGTTTTTTAAATTAGAGCTTAAGCTTCCATATATAGAAGCTCTGTAATGAAAGTCTGGTAAATGGTTTGGCCGGATGGGGTCGAGGATGATAGTTTTGGATCCTTTCCCTTATAATGATGGAACTATGTCAAGGGATAAGTCCTTCTCCCATGAGAAGAGGATCCATCTCCCATCCATATTTCCTATATAAACCTCCCTTCTTCCCAAGCACAAACTAGTGACATAGTTAGAGTGTTGGTTGAGTGTGAGTATACTATTTTCATTTGACAAGCAAGCTATTACTAGTTGTAGCCATCTAGTTGTGTCAAGGAGAAGTCTGTTTGGTTTGGAGTGAATCCTAAAGGGAAGAGTCTTTAATAATTTTTGTTTGAAGCCATCATGAAGTGCTAACAGAAGTGTGTGGGAACCTGATCTTGTTAGAGGAAGACTGTGACGTCAAGATGAATGGTTGTAATCTCTCTTTGATATTAATATATGCAACTATCAATTGACTTCCTACATGTTTTGTAATATTACATATTCGTGTTTTGATGCTTCTTGACTCATTAAGTAGGTTGAATTGCAATTTTTCTATTATTATGTTTGTGTGTTGTTGTTGTTTACTTGTTTCAGGAACTTGAAGAAGGAAGTGAGAGATTGCTAGACCCATTATTGGGCTAGAGGAATTCGTTCTTTTCCACAATTATAATTTTACTTCAACACACCCCTTCAGTAAGGGTGATGGGGTTAAACAAAGTCTTTGAGGCCTCTATCTTCTTTTGCGGCCTTACCTAATATCTTGGGCATGGATGTTTTAGCTGGGTGGACTTTGTTTGCAAGTCCATGCCACCTTGTTCTCTGTATGTTTCTGGCTCAAGCGAAGGCGGCTTCTATCCTTCGTGCTCTTCTTCTATTGTCTTCTGCTGCTCCTCAGCTAACTTCATAGTGTCACGTACCTCCTAGGCCTTAGTCACAAATTCTTCCTTCCTACACTTTTCCGCCAGCTATGCCATTCGTAGTTTTGTCTCTTCCTTCTTCCACTGTGCGGTGGACTTCTCTGCTTCCACCGTGGAGCTAGCTGGAGCACGCCACTCCGGCACCCAAGACTCAAGGACCACAAATATCACATCGTCGGTCGCCAAGTACGGTGGCTCATGCCACATCTTTATGGGGTACTTTCGTGCCCTTATGAAGACATGGTGGAAGTCTACTTTGAACTTTGTGAAGCTCTCCAAACTATTGTAGACCATGGGCGATAACTGTGGCTTGTGATTAATCCCTATTATGATATTCATCTCAATGAGCACCCAAAAGATCTTGCTCTCCCTTATTCTTTGTGCATCCCTGGTTGCCCACAACGAAGCATACTTCACTGTCTTCGGAAGGTCCTACGTGATCATCGGGAATTGGCTATCTTCAGGCAATTCACATGCAACCAGTACTATTGACAACAAAAGCCATGCATAATGAAATGTTTTTCCTTGCTCCTATGCCTTACAACAGTTCTCAAGGAACTCACCACATAGATAGTTTTCCGAGTTGAATTGGACCCCTTCTGTGCCTTGCGTTGCTAATGCAACCACTAGCGTGGGCACCTCATCCATGTGACACTTCCGCATCACCTTCCCTGCTAATACCTGTGTTGCAACCTTGATAGCAAGGTTGTTGATGCTGCAAATAGTGTACCCTCACTTCTTCTTTTCCAACTTAAACTTCTTTTTCATGGCCTCCGTGATGGCCAAATCGTCACTTTTTCCTTCTGAAATGTTTGCTCCATCCTCCCCTGTGCAAGGGAATCGTGTAATCATGTGAATCATATGGTCGGTGATGGGGATGGACTCCTCTAGCCATAAGCACCTATCATGCACCAAGAAGAGCAACTGCCTAATGAAAAAAATGGTCACTGGGGTGCGGTGGTAATGCGGCACCCAGAGTAGGTTTAGCAACCTCAACACCTCTAAGCCATTTGTGTGGCTCCAACTCTATTATTCCCCCTGGAGTGTCTTTCTTCTGGTGCATTAGTTGTGTGATCGTGAGATGCAGGAACTTCTCATGGTCTGCGAGGTCCCAATCTTCAAATTTCAGCACAGGAACCTATCCCAAGTGCACTCCTTCAAACACAATATCATCTGGGAGTAGTAAAGTTTGCATAGAACTCTTGCTCTCATCTATATATTTAGGCATCTTTGCTTTACCCTTCTACGGAGGAACATACGCAGGCACCTTGGTGAGAGGGTCCGCACCCTGGGTTTCGACTTCCATCTCTACATCCTCCTCCTTCACTAGGATCTCTTGAAATTCTTCCTCCTCATCCGTCTCCAAATTGCTGGCCTTCCCCTTTTCCTCCATGGTGAGATCAGTCCTTAACAGATTCCTAGGCGAGACGCGCACTGGTACCATGGCCTGCTTCTCTTTCTTGGGTCTTAGTGTGCTCGATGATTTAGGGATTTCAGTGACTATCCTGACGCTCTCTGGGGCCTCTACTTCCATAATTTCCTGCGCAGGTTCCTTAGCAGTCATTGCTCTGGTATCGATGACTTCTTCACGTGCTACCATAGTGAAATTCAACAATTCTCTTAATGTCTCTGGTAATTGCTCAAGCAACAAATTTTCCTTCAAAATAATTAACAAGTCCTGGTTCATGAATATCTGAGCGCGCAACAACTCAATTCTAAAATTTCCAAGTTTTGTTTACTAGATATCAATATGTAATTTACAGCACCTTTCGAATTTGAATTCAGCTGTTTCACCCACATTCGGTCCATTAATGCTCGATTGGCGTCAAATTTTCAAGAATCTAGCCCATAAATTTCACCTTAAATTTCTGCCACCCACTCCCTTTAGCCTTAAACCAATCATCACATCATGAATAGTGGCTTTAATGGTCACCTTTTAGCTGACCCGCACAGTATCACAGCTACCCTCGCACTGTCGTGGACCCTATGACACTTTGCTACTGCATGTAGTCCTGATGTCGTGTAGTCCCCAAGCAAAATAGTTTATAGTCCCGCACCTCCTTTCAACTTCCTGGAGTGCTAAGACTATGCTTCTGTCATCTATTCAGATGGTCGGGCCACCTGTGTATGGCTTTATATGACTACCATTTAGTTTTCTTGGGAAGGGTTCTCCATTTAACTTTACCAACTGTACCGCGCCACCATCTGTGATCCCCTTAATAACATATGGTCCTAACGAGTGCATTCTGAGCTTTCCAAGGAATTTATCGAACATACTATCATACAACAGCACCAAATCATTCACCTTGAAGGTGCACAACTTGATATTTCGATCATGCCATGTGTTTCCTTGCTGCTTTTGGACATGTTAGTGAAATCTAGCCAAACATCGTTCTTCTTTGAGCTCATCCAACTACGCGAGCCTCTCCTCTAGGGCTCTGCGATCCATCATACCTATGAGTGTTTCTCTACATAGACTAGGCATGATGTATTCCATAGGCATTACGGCTTCCACTCCATAGACAAGCCTAAAAGGTGTCTTTCCTATCAGTTTCTTGCATGTCATTCTATAAGCCCATAACGTTGCAGGTATGCGTAGGTCCCAGTCACTTCGCTATGCATTACATACCTTGCTCAATGCATTGCATACTTTGTTGAATGTTTATGTGCATAGAATATTCTACAAATTTCTCTTCCTGCATAATGTCTTCCCAACATTAAGGGCCATTTGCAAGTCCGCCCACCCCAGCACATGCTTATTGACCATGTATTTTAGCGCAGAGTACATGTGCATCTGCACAGGTTGGGGTTCTTCTCCATAGGCATACGTCCACTTGGCCAGGTGTACACATGGATCATCATGTCCATTGTACTTGTCTGTCAGTCGCACCATAGGCTTCCCAAAGTACACTCTCACCATTCTCCTACTTTTGCGCCAATTGTCAAAGCTTCCTTTGTGCGTACCCCACCATATTGTGAGCATAGCACATAGTACCTAGTCCAAGGCCTAGAAACATTTCTTTTCTAGCACCTCCCTTAAAAATGCATCCAAGAAGGTATCTACCTCATTTATACTGTCATAAGTAGGTATATTTCTTACCTCTGTCGACACGCAATGCAATGACATGGTAATCATATTGCAATTCAATGTAGTTACCTCATGTAACAGGTTCTTTCGTCACTGGATTTCTTCATCAGAATCCAAAGTGTAGGAGCTTTTGCACTCCCATGGAATCTACCCATCCATGGTGGGATTTACCCAGTCTTGGTCTCACATTTTTATCTTATAGATATAGTCTAGATCATCATCGGTCTCATAGTCACAGACCGACTCCATATAGTAAGATCCTTTAGCAAGGTCCAAGGGTACTATTACGCACAGTGACTTCTTCTCAAAGATCATTTTCCACTTCTTTAAGTTAATTACCTCATTCATGTCAGTGGCCCAATCAATTCCTAAGAGCACGGGGTAGGGATTTCTATCATCAATAATCTTTATCACTTCGAAATCAGCCAGCGTGCTTACTCCCTCAATATACATAGTTATTCCCTGTAATTGCCCCATGGGTATTATTTTCTGTTGGTTCGCCATCCTTAGCTGAATTGGAGACCATTTCAGCTTAGGTTACCCCATTCATTCCCATGTCTATTTTTGCAGAACATTTGCATCTGATCCTAAATCCAGAATGAGTTGGTCCATCTCATATTCTTCGATCTGTGTGTTAAGTCTCATTTCTCATCCTGTTCTTGTCTTATGCTTTCTGATCTTCCAGACTACATGCATTTCTCCTAGTGCAGTCCCAACGCATCTGTTTATGAGCTCCTGTAACCCTTTCATAGACTTACTGTCGTGCAGTAACTTCATGCAGGTTTCCAGGAACGTTGTGAGCATAGATGGGTCCATTTTTGTCTCCAATTTATCTTTTCTTCCTGAAGTGGAGGCATCAGCAAAGCTCTTCTTAGCTTCCATGAAGGTTTCCCGAGCACGCTCCAAATAAAACTCAGCTTCTTTTGCCAAAGCTTTGTGAACCCAAGTACTATCTTCTGTTTGTTTTCCCTTATCATCTCCCATAGTGATTCCACTTTGGAGCACAATGTTTACGTTTAGATCTTGTTCGCATGGATCAGAACTCATCATCTACAGGTTCTGAGTTGGGGGAGACAATAATGCTCCTTTGTTGCATATCCTAGCTATCAGTGTAGGACAATATTTTGTTTCATGATCAAATAGAGTGCAACACTTGCATGACAAGCACGTTGGATTTGTGCAATTGCAGGCATAGTGTCCTGGCTCTCCGCAATTGTAGCAAATCAACTGTCTGCGACCTCTTCCAGGTCCTCCTCCACCACAGCCTCGTTTGCCCCCCTAAATCATGTTTGCGACATTCTTGCATTCTGTTCAAGGGGCCGCATTTCAACCTGAACTCTGTAGGTGGGAGTTCTATCCATCATCAACTCATAGCTTCTGCAAGTGCGCTCGTCATGTACCATTGGACTACAAAAGTTGCATAGTAGCTGTTATGAATTTTGTGTATACTTCTATAACAAGTGGCAGTTGTCCATGGCATGTTTCCCAGCTATTTGACATATCGTGCACCACAAAGCAAGCACCATGCTAGGTTCTGCTTGAGCTTCCGGCCTTAAAGGCTTTGGTCCTCCTCATATGAGGTAATTTGTAAAAATCGGGTAGTGGTCTTTGTCAAGACCTTAACTCTTGCATTTTACGCACCGTACTTATTCACACACTTCTGGTCGAACCATCCTATCCTGTTTTAGACTCTGCATCTCAAGGCACATATTCTTTAGTTACACATAGATCTATTGAACTCCTAGGTTAGGATCCTACATCAAGGTCTCATGTAACCTCATTGAAATCTCCAAGGCCTCAGCCTGAGTTGTTATCTTTTGCTGCGATAGTGCACTCCTTAAATGTGGTAGTAGCGAAGCTACAAACCACTCGTGATGTTGTCCATCTGCCAGATTCATATTGGATTCGAGAATCGTATATTTCGACCTTTGATCGAGCTCCCAAGGAGTCTTGCCTGGTAGCATTGTGATCTCTTTAAATCCCACGATTGACTTCACTTTAGACTTAGGCAAGCTAAATCCTCTATTTAGCGCAGTTTGGATATCTGTGATTCCTACATTTGGGTTATCATTGGAGTACTTAATATACCAGGTTAGCGTGCGATCCTGCAGGGTGCTAACTAGCGTCACTTTCTTTATATGGTCATATGTAACACCTTTTGCTTCCATACAGCCCTTACAACGAACCATAATTGGTTTGGATCCTCATTTCCCAAACCTTTGAACACAGGAAATGTCATTGTGTTTGCCATACTGAATCACGGTGGTGGTGGAGTTGGTACTAGTGAATATGGAGGTTATGGTGGTGAAGCTGGTGGTGGTGTGGGTGGAGGTGGTATTTGCGGAATTCTTTGCCTTATCAGGTGGATAGCACTTCATGGAGAGACCTTTGCGAGCTCTTCCTCATTTCCTCGTGGAGGTGAAATCAAGGGGCTATTTTCTGGACTCTTATTTCCTTCATTCTTATACACATTTCCACTTTGTGTAGCCTAAACATCAAGGTAATTGCATAACTCTCTTTTTGCACAATAGCATTTTAATCCAAGTATTCAAAGACTTTACGTACTTACCTTGTGGTCCTTTGAGAAAGCATCGCTCTACCTCGTTGTAGATGACTAAGGTGTCGACTAGGAACTCAGTAATGAATCCTCCTATAATCTGATTGAGCCAATGATCAATGTCACACACGATCTTATCCTCTGATGCTTCCAACCTTCGCACTAGCTCTAGGGTCCACACAATAGGACTATCAAGATTCCACCTTCCTTGGCTATCTTCTAGCTTCTCGATCCACTCATATAGCTCAGTAGGGAAGGACGTGAAAAATATTCCATGGATCTCTGTGTATAGGTAGTTGTCTAACCACTCTTCTTTTGATGGTCACAGGTTTTTGTTCTCCTACACCGTGAACTCGTGAATTCTACTGTCCAACAAGCCTTCAATTTCCTTCTTAGTTGGATTCCAATGATATGACATCACACATCTCTTATGCAGATCTCGGTCCCGGCAACAGAACCATTTTTTGGCTTATGGGGTCCTAACCCAAGTTCAAAGTTATTTATCCAAACAAATCCCTACACTACTAGCCCTTTCGGCATCAACCCGCAGAGCACGAATTGAATTCTCACTCAAAGAAGTATGGGGGGATGTTGGAACCAAGTTTCTTCACCCTTGAGATGTTTGTGATGTCGGTTTAGTCCAACTAGACATGCCTTCGCGTAGGCTGCTTCACGCATTGTTCCAACCTTTAGTACCCTCGCGAAGTGTCACAATCATCTTTCATTCAACCCTAACTAGGGGCTGAGATGCTTTCGTGCTGCTATGGAAGAAAATTGTGCTACTTCCTAACCTAGGCTGAATATCCTAATTATATTATTACCAGATCTTAGTTATGTTCGCATAAACCAACATTCTAACTTACATTCACTTAGCAATAATAGTTATATATATTCGCGCATCATATAAAAAATAGAAGTGTAATTCATACCCAATATGTCTGATGCATAAAAGAGGAAATAAACACATAAATGATAGAAACTTTTCTTTATTATTGCTTCTAATGATTACAGACTTCGACTCACCCTGCGCACTCAGCTACAGGGATCCATGCACTCAGCTGTAGACTACTAGGCCTCTACGCACTCAGCTGCAGAGCGTCTTCCTACTCTACAACCCAAAACTAGACTTCACACTTAAGATCTATCTCACATACATCATATTGATTCTTCCATATCATGATCCATTGATTGGCTTAACTACTTAGAGCCTCGCTCTATTTATACAATCCCATGGTCCACGGACCATGTGTAGATCTATACAACTGACATTACAATAACAAAATAAGGGCAGACAACCCTATGACTCTTTAACAAACTATGCGCTTCGCGCCCATAAAATGTGGAGTCTTTACATTGGAATTACAAAATTGACCAAAATCTGGGCTCTAAGCCCCAAAACTTCCCTTAGGGGATCTCATGCCCAACAGGCCCCCAACACAAATGTAGTGACTCGCCCTCGAGTCACTCTGTAGGTGCATAGATCTTTGCACGAAGACCTCCCAACTCTGATTGGATTGCTGCAAGTTTGACAGAGCATTGAGCGGTTGCCTATTGTACTTCCTCTTCATGTTGTTCAGTGACTGATGTGGCCGAACTAATGCCCTGAATCCTCTTTTGTGTTTCTTTCAACTACATGAGCTTTGCTTCAATGGAGGCTATAATAGTATAAGCCTCATCAATCCATGGCTATAGGCGCACCATTCCTATAGGGTGTTTTTCTAAGATTGGTCACTATGGTTAACTTCATCCCATGGGATTGGTAAATTCTTGAGCTTCTTGGTGATCAGAAAATGCATGAGATTCCCTGCCATGTGTTGGGTAGCCCCGAGGACAACCACTCGCATGATGACCTAGCCTAACCCCGGCTTTGGACTGTGGGATGGTGAAGGATTTTAAGCTTCCTAATATGTCAACTTCTATGTCTCAATATAAGTGATTGATGGGTTTTATTGGAAGCCTATCTCACAAATCCTACACCTAAACTACAAATATTATTTGGCCCTGGAGCCTAAGTGGGCTTAATCTATGTATGTTGAATTATTAGGGTGAAGTGTTTCAAGTCTTGGCTTGGCAGTGTTAACGAAGCTCACGTTCGCTTAGGGTGTGAGTGTGTGAAAATGATATGTCAAGTGGATGAGTTGATTGAGCATGTTTTATGATTCCATGTACTACTAAAAATAAAGTGTTGAAATACTATAAATAATTCTGAAAATGACAGAAAATAAACAGCCAACCAAGCACACAAAACCCCACCCAAAACGTATATCAAGCATTTAGGCAAGAGAAGGAAAAAAAGCTACTCATAGACATGCAAAATTACTAAAAGACCTAATTTCAAAGGGACTAAGATCTAAAGGCAGTAATCTGCTATAAATGGTGTAGACACAAAGAAAAAATTAGAGGTGACAAATTCTACAAAGGATAGGTAAGAAGCTCTAAAACTTGGGATGCTCAAGGGATCCTAAGGGGGAAAGGAAAAACCCAAACTTTGAAGGGATAAAAGGTGAAATAAACCTATCCAAAATTATTGCATAACAATGGATCAGACTTTAAAAATCAATGGTTGAAAATGCTAAAACCTTAGACTCCTCACCCAGCCAATCTCTTTCTAACAATGTTGAGGTGTACTTTAAATCCTAGGGGGATTTTTCCTTCCTCAAAGAGAAAAACAAAGAGAATCTAGGCCAAGGGGACACTGATATATAGATAATGAAACCTTCCCAGTCTACACACATCACTCTCGAAAAGTTTGAAAAAAATATGAAAAATTCTCAGAATATTTTCAAAAGACAGTTATTGACCTGCAAACAGTGGAAAATGTAGTTATTAGCCAAACAGTGCGCTCTTGAATGCAGATCTAGGGCGGAAAAGTGTGTTTTTCTCCTGGGACTCTCAATCAGTAGATCTCACATAGATGTTGTCGTCTCATGTTCGGGTAGTACCTGTGACCTGCAAAAAGAACCAGAAAAACCACCAAAATCCGAAAATTTAACAAAAAGGGAAAGAAAACTATAAATAGAAATTGAGAGGCTATAAATATTTTTATAAAACCATGAAATTTACTGAAACTTCTATCACCCAAGAACTAAATTACTAGACCAGTGGATTCATCATTTGTTGACGACAAATGCAGCTTAAAGACCCAGTGGAGTCGCCATTTGTTAGTATGAAATTTCTTGGAAGGTGTACCAAAAACATTCCACTTAAGTCACTAGGTGACACATGACCCTAACAACAATTTATGGTTTCTTATGCTTTAGATATGCAATAATAAAGCTAGAAAAACCTGCAAGAAAACAACATATGTGATCCAAAACAACAAACAACAATATATATCCAATTTAATAGCCCAAATGGAAAGGCTTTTAAAATGAATAATAAATTTGTATTGATAACACCTGGTGAATGAGATCTACAAAAGGGTTTGCAAATCGCCCTAAGTGGGATGGGTCGTTTGATGTCCTTGGTGTTTCAGTAATCAATTCTCTCTCCCAATGTGTGATAAACACAGAACAATGTGTAGAACTCAAATGGGAGCTCAATAGACGATAATGGTGACAATGATAATGATCATGGTGAAGAATGAATGGGAAACCCTCCTATTTATAACCAAATCAAGATCTAACCATTAGGAATACTTTATTATATTTTTTGGAGAGGGAAAATATATTCTAAATGGTCAAATATCTTTATTTAGAAATAATTAACAAATAAAATTATTTATTAATTATTTCACGGGGAATAAGAATGGTGTGAAATTGAAATAATTATCAAATAGTGATTTAACAATTATTTCCAATAATAGAATTAAGAATAATAAATAAATAGTGATTTGTTTAATTATTCCTAGGGTATTTTAGTCAAATGTGACAAGGAATAATTATCAAACAATGATTAATAATTATTCCTAAAGAAAATTAAATAAATAATCATTTATATAATTATTCTCATAGGTATTTTTAATTCTAATCAGAAAATAATTTAATAAAAATGGTTTACTAAATTATTTCCCATGGTGAAAGGGATTTTACCATGGTAAAATTAATCTTACGTGGTGTATTTAGATCCACCTAGTTAGAAATGTCTAGGTGATCTTTTTTTGGTGATAACACATATATCCCATTTCAAATAGTGAATGGGTGTCCCCTCTAGTTCTAGTCCCCAAGAAAAATAGGAAGTAGAGGATCTATGTTGACTATCAAGAAATTAACAAGGCTACAAAAAAGGACCATTTCCCTTTTCCCTTCATTGACCAAGTCCTAGATGGCCTTGCAGTGAAGAAATTCTTCTCCTTCCTGGATGGATTTAGTGGGTACAACCAAATATAGATCAGCCCTGAAGACCAAGATAAGAGCATATTCACATGTCCTTGGGTACCTTTGCCTATAGGGCCCTTCCATTTGGTCTCTACAATTCCCCTGCTACCGTCCAAAGGGAAGTTCTAAGTATCTTTGTTGAACTTGTTCATGACACTGTTGAGATATACATGGATGACGTCACTCCTTATGGATGTGACTTCCAGGAAGCTATTTCTAATCTGTGAAAAGTCTTAAAGAAATGCATTGAAATGAATCTTTCATTGAGTCCTAAGAAATGTGAATTTCTGATGAATGAAGGGACTAGCCTTGGCCATTCTTGTTGAGCGTGAGCTCCCCCCAAGGGAATTTTTGGGGCTTAAAGCCTAGGTTTTGACTAAGTCCATGGTGTTAAAGCCTAGATTTACCTCAAGCTGAAAAGGTAAGCTTCTAGGACCACATCAAACCACGCTCACCCTCGTAGATAGCCCTACGAGGACAGGAGAGGGCTCTCTCCGCGTCAACCTCAGCAAAATATACTCAGATGGGGCTTGAGATGACTGATTTGGAAACTAATCTTAGGCTAGGTATGAAGTGCAAGGATTTAATTTGAGTTTTTTGGGGGTTTTTGTTGGAAAAAGGGAAAGGAAAATTTGGGTCTGGGGATGAGGCCTAGTTTTTGCAGAGTTCTAATTGGGGCAAGGAAGGAAATTGTTTTGATGCTTTGAAATGAATGAATGGATGGATCAGATTGGTGAGGGGCCAAGGAGGGAAAGAGAGTCTCAAGAGTCTTCCTCAAACAGATGAAAACATGTAAAATTAAACAAAATTTCAAGGCAGAGCATAGCATTCCAATGGATTCTACCTTAATCACTCATTTGTTTAATTTTAGAAGAAAAGAGAAGGGAAAATGATACACATAAACATCAGTGAACTTAAAATTACATAGAGAAAAACATCATCAAAACACAAAGCCACATGGATCCCAACAAGTGCTACAAAACCCTGTTCTTTCCTTAGCCAAAAATGCAGAGATAGAATGTACAATGATGTGCCAAGCAATCCCAAGTGTCCAACCATGAAAATGACTTCGAAATTACATAATATATACAAGCCAAACTCATTCCCTTGCCTCTAGGGGTTGAGCTCATCATTATAGGAGTTGTTTCAACCAATTCTAAACAAGGCACTAAAATCTAGGCAATCAAGCAACTTCCCCTATATGGAAGGAAATTGATTCATTCGTTTAATTTTCACTTTTTAGTGAATGAATCCTCTAGAACAAGTAAAAATATGCCAATATTACATCATGGTCATCAAATTACATCATGGTAGATCAATAGTTACATCGAAAAGTAAAAGTAGTCAAAACTGGGCGAAATTCTGAGCTGCACAGTGAAAAATAGGAAAAAATCCTCTATGCGTCGTGCTTGATTCTCTATGCATCGCGCCACTTTGGAGCTGAATTTGAGGCCCTTCCTGGAGTCCAAATTGAGCTCACGATAGCTCATTGAAATCCCTACCTATCTACTTTCCAACCCAAGTGGAATTTGTCAATTTGGTGTCCATTTTCCCCTCCAAAAATCAAATCTCCCAAAACTGCTTTATGTGTGTCAAAATAGGGGCAGTGAGGTCATTGTTTTGAGTGTTTTTGACCTTTTGAGGGCTTAAAAACTGCCCAAATCTCTTGGCCATGGACAAGAAAGCATAAATTTTGATGAAAAATCTAAAAATGCAAACTTTTGTGATTTGGGGCCCTCTAGCAAAAGCGAGCGCCACATGGCGCGACGCATAGGGAGGAAAACCCTGTTTTTTAGTGCAAAAAATTTTCAAAATGCAAAAATTTCTCCAAATTTCTTGAAATTTTGACTGAAGGTCCCTCATCAAGTACCATGCTCAGCCAAAAATTCTTCAGCCAAGATTCGGAATCTATCCTCTCTTTTTCAATTTTTTAGTGTCCTCTTGGTGCATGCAGTTCCAGTGGTGGAAATCAATGTCTTATTCATATGATATGTCGGTGTACATCTCTATGGTGCTGCAAGGCATATTTCATGTGTATGTTTGGTTTTTTGAAAATGAGAAATGAGAACTTGGTGTCTTTATCTCCAATTTCCAACTATGTGCCAAATGTGTGCCAAAGGGAAAAGACTGTGGGAGAAATAGGACAACGGAAACAAAGGATTGTAACCAAGTGAAATTTGCCCTTTTAAAACTTCTAATTTGTGAAATGTAGAGACAATGGGACAGCCACTTGATTTTTTGGGGTTTATGGATTTTACAAATGAGATGGGGAAATAGGAATGATAGGGAATGATGTGACTTACGGATATGGAAATCAAGGGAAAATGGAGTAGGGAGTGATTGAGGTGAGGGGATAACTTGGCAGCCAAATAATTAACACAAAACCCTAATACTATTTTCTTTGGTAGGGTTTGATGATAAAAACACCATAAGACAACCACAAGCACTAACCTTGGATGAAAAGCAATGATGGAAGCCCATCCTACTTGTACAAGTGAAGACCCACGCATTTTGAGCGATTCGGAGCAAGTTTTTGAATTTTTCGGGGTTGGCAGCTCTATGCGCCGCGCCTCAAGCCCAACATGCCACACCTTCCCTATGCACTACACCAGTGTATTTTTGCACTGAGAAATGCAGGCCAATGCACCGTGCCTTCCCTATGCGCCGCGCTAGTTGCCCAATGCGCCGCGCCACCAAACCCTGTGCGTAGTGCTATTTGCAGGAGACTTTTGGAGGCCTTCCCGGTGTCCACATTGGGAAAGGGATAGCTCGTTGGAAAGTTCTTTGAGTCTGCTTTGCAACTCAACTAAAATTTTTCAATTTAGAGTTAATTTACCCTATAAAAAAACAAATATCCCAATACTGGTCAAAATGTGCCAAATGAGGCTGTCTCAAGGAAGAGTGTTGTTACAGTCAACTTTTAAAGATGTTACTCAACTCCAAATTGAGCTCATGATAGCTCATTGGAAATATATTTGTGTCAAGTTATCATTTGACTCATCAATCAAGTCATTTGGCCAACCAAGCTAGGAGAAAACTTGATTTTCACAAGGTCACTTCATAGGTGCATCAATTCTCCCGAGGCAACTGTATTTTTCACATTTCTCTAAAACCATGACACCTATGTAAAAATTGAAGGATTTTTTTCTTCCTTGGCCTATTCTAGACAAAATCCTCTCTCATTTTTCCAAAATTCATCTTTTCTTGCTCAGAAACATCATTTGAGTAAAACCTACCCCGATGTGTGGAACAGGGGATTTGTTGAAATGAAGCGAAATGAAGGGGATAAGGGGCTTCTAAATTCTTGAGAAAATTTTTGGAAGTAGGGAGGGATGTCAGGAAGCAGGGGAAAGTGGAATCTCAGAGATTGAGTGAGGGGAAGGGGTCCAAAAGGGCAAAATACAGGCCCAACCTAGAAAATTGCCAGGTTGTAGCTAGAAACTAGGGTTTGTGCAAAAATGAGGAAATTGGGGAATCTCAGTGATGGGAAGAATTTGGTAAGGTACTTTAAGGATAGGGGAAGGTGTATGAACATCAGGAAACAAGTTTTTCTGATGATTTGACC
>APFE030110031.1:0-17559 GCA_000404065.3 Pinus taeda | reverse complement strand
GTCAGCTACATTGGAACTTGGCATAAGTCACAATATTTTGTTTGTAAAATTCATTATCCCAATTTCCCCATCCTACTAGGTATATAATGTTATCCATGTAAGTGTCATCAAACACTACTATGGAGTAATCTCCCGAGGGCTTGACCATATAATTTTCTCCTTTGCCCGTTATCTTGCAATTTAAAAAGATGAAGCCCGTGTATTTATATGGAGAGCCTCTAATCTAAGTCTTAAATGTGCCCAAAACGTTTCTCCTAGTGTGGAGAGTTTTTCAACTGACTTCAAATTTGTCACGACCCACGATTTTAGAATATTTTTTTTCAATACGTGGTCCATGCATACATAATCCTCAAAAATTTTCAACCGAAACAAAAAAAATAATCACCAAACTTTCTCAAGCGAAACCCCAAAAAATTGATCCTAGAATGAAAAAAATGCTTATCTATGTTGTCTGCAGAGCATAACAGGGTCTTTCGAGACCAAGCTTTCTCAGTTATTTTTGGAGTGGTCTACTGCTTAAACCATTGTGAAACTTGGTTTTGGCACTCCTAAACCACTACAGAACTAAATCTTTGGCACTCTCATCTATAGAGCAAGGTAATTCATTCAATACCAAGTTGGTTTATTTAATGTTGTGTAATCTCTATCAATACAGTGGGAATAATCATAATCTTTTCTTTCCAACTTATCTTGTGCTACTCATCGTTATCGCTGGGGTAAGATAACATTTTATGCATAGTTATCTCATCCTATCCTCTTGCCCCAGTGGATAGGTTTTTCTAGGAAACCTAGGAAACAACACTCACTGAATACAAAAATCATTTCAGATCCATCCATCTTAACATGTTGATATCTGTAGAATATTGTAAACAACAACAACAATTGTGGTTTCGTTGTGCTTCACAATGGGGCTTTTGCGTTATGTTTTTCTGAGTCCATCTCACTTCATGTTTTTTTGTTTTTATTATTAGAAACTAGCAGCTAATGATTATCAATGGATAGTCTTCAGCCAAATCTTCAGTAAACAGAGGGAGGCTTAGTCGAAAACAAATATAAATCTTATGGTGATTCCACCACGTCCCAGCAAAATGCTACTTCAACAGTGACCATCGTATCAATCACACGCCTTTACTTTGTGTCTTTAACGATACTTTTGCTTGAATTTTTTTAAAATCATTCCTTAAACTTACAAGTACGATTTTCTCTTTCCCTAGACCAATAGCATATTGGTGAAACTTCTGGTTAATACGGAGCAAGATTCCTGGGTGACACTCCCTTAACTATTAGTGGTACGAAAACCTCTTCCTTACTTAAACTTGTATGGCCGAGTTAGAGAGGAATTGATTCCCCTCTGGGGTAATAGTATGTTAATTTATGCATTGGAAAATTTGATGCCATAGATAGAAATTCATAACTATGCACACCATTTCTATGGTTGTGCCAATTTTGGAGGTTTCAAACTAGGTGATATAGTCGAAATTTCCGTAACTATCAATCTCTGCAATCCATGCAAAAAGGATACTATCATCTGATGATTTGGATTGGGTAAGAATGGTCCAAGCCATTGCCATCTACATCAGAGCAGTGGCATTGTTCGATGTTATACTCAAAGTAACCCCTTCTTACCTTGAACTGCATGTTGAGTGTAGTCGAACATTTGATGAACAACTCAATTACGAGTTAATAATAGTCAACAATGCATTAAGGCCAAGTGTGAAGTGACACCCACAAGGAAGGGTTTCATCCACCAATTAGGTAGAGCAGCCCATCTGTCCATCGACATGGCATTTGACCATTTGCAATTTGCATCTCTAAAAAAAATTGCATTCATAATAGCATACTTAGATGACCTCCGATCTATTAAGTGTTAACCAATGTGCAATCCAGGGTTATTCAGAACACTATCCAATATCCCTGCTCCTACCCAATAGTTTGTTATTGCACGATGCTCTAGTCAACAATTTTGTTTCTCACACATATACAATAATTAGGAACTGAAATAAATAATATTTCCGGATAGAAAATTCCAATGTCAACATAAATACTTCTTCTTCATTCTTCATGATTCATGCAACAAGAATTGTGCATATATGCTCCATATTCCTTTAACTAAAAAATTGTTAATATTTAGATTCAATCTTTAAGAATCATTACAGATTTGACACTTATACCTTGACTCTCTATTACACTTTTAGTAGTGAGGCCAAATGAGGGCTCAAGAATTTAGCCTCCAAGATCCATAAATTTAAAATTTTCGATTCATTCACAGTTAAAGCCTTACCCCTCCTTGCAGATCTTGTCTTCTAAAATTACCTCATGCATATTACTATTAGGCCATGGTACAATTTTCTCATTAATTTTTTTATTGGTTCTCTTGTATGGAACCTTAGATTCATTAACATCTTAGATGCACTTGATCGACCATTGAACGCATGATGGTAGGCATCCTATCAACATATCTAGGTAAATATTCACCAACATTAATGGACATTAATTTCATGATCATGGTAGTGTTATTGACTAGTCTTTCTGAAGTGTCCCTCAGAAATGCCCTAGAAATTTAGTATCTCGATCTGATACAATGCTCGCAGGTAAACCATGCAATATTACAATCTCAGAAAAGAATAAATTGGCTGTGTGTGTGGCATCATTAGTCTTCTTACAAGCAATAAAATGGGCCATTTTTGAAAATCTGTCTACAACAACATAAATAGAATAATTTCCTCTCTGAGTTTTTGGTAAACCCATAACAAAGTCCATACTCACTGCATCCCATGGTCGATGTGGTATGCGCAATGGCTGATATAGACCAATATTCTGACTCCTTCCTTTGGCATACTGACATACCCTATATTTCTCAACAAACTTTTTAACATTAGTTTGCATTTTGGGCCAAAAATAAAAAGCATTCACGTGAGCGAAGGTTTTACCTTGTCCAAAATCACCAGACAATCCTCCACTATGCTTTTCCATAATTATGTTCTCCCACATGGAACATTTGGGAACACATAATTCGTTGCTTTTAAATAACAGGCCTCCTTGGATAAGGTAGTCCATCCACTCACTTCTGTTATGGTTCACCGGATTTTGAACTGTTGTGTAGATATCTTGAAAATCCTCATCATCCTTGTACATTTCTATCATTTCATCAAAACCTACCACACCCACTTTAAATTCTTGCAAAAGAAAACTTACCCTGCTCAATGCATCTACCACTTTATTTGACTTACTACTTTTATGATTTATTACAAAAGTGAAACTTGGCAGAAATTCCACCCATTTAGCGTGCTTCTGATTTAACTTTGGCTGATTATTAAGAAACTGCAAAGCGTGGTTGTCTAAATATAAGATGAACTCCTTTGGCAACAAGTAATGCCTCCACTTTTTCAATGCCTACACAATAGCGTAAAATTCTTTATCATAGGAACAATATTTCCTTTTCACATCATTTAATTTTTCACTGAAATACACTATCGGTCTTTGGTCTTGACTCAGCACTGCACCAACTGCTTCTCCACTTGCATCAGTTTCCACTTGAAAGACTTTATCAAAATTTGGCAATGCTAGAACATGATTTTCTGTTATCTTCTTTTTTAGCAAATTAAAATTCCTGTCAGCTACTTCTGTCCATCGAAATGGCTGATTGACCTCCCTGATTGTCTCAAGCATTGGTGCACGAGTAAACCCCTTTATAAATTTTTGGTAGAAACTAGCAAGTCCATGGAAACTTCTGACCTCGAATACACTCCTCGGAGTAGGCCAATTTCTAATTGCTCGTACCTTTTACGGATCCATTTTTAAACCTTCTTTGGAAATCACAAATCCCAAGTATACTAGTTCTTCTTTCATGGAACTACATTTCTTCAAATTGATTAGTAGTTTTTCCTTCTGCAGAGTTTTCAGGACTAACTTCAGATATTCCAAATGCTCCTCTTTACTTTTGCTAAAAACCAGAATATCATCAAGGTAAACAACAACAAATTTACCTGTATATTCTTTCAAGACTTCGTTCTTTAATCTCATGAACGTGTTGGGCACATTAGTGAGCCCAAAAGGCATCACTAACCACTCATACAGTCCATTATTTGTTTTGAACGCTGTCTTCCATTCATCGCCTTCCCGAATTCTCATCTGATGATACCCGCTTTTTAAATCTATCTTTTTAAAATACCTGGATCCACTTAAACAATCCATTAAATCATCCATTCGGGCAAAGGAAATCTATACCTGACTGTTATCTTGTTGATAGCTCTGGAATCGGTGCACATGCGCCATTCTCCTTCCTTTTTCGAACTAAGCACCATTTGCACACCACAGGGACTCAGAATTTCTCGAATCAACCCCTTGTCCATCAGCTCCTAAACTTGTCTTGCAAATTCTGCATTTTCCCGAGGAGTTAATCTATATGCAACTTTATTAGGTAGACTTGCTCCTGGTATTATGTCGATATGGTGACTTATACTTCTAATCAGTGGTAATTCGTTTGGCAATTCATCCACGATGATATCCATGAAATTGTTTAACACAACTTGAATTTCTTCAGGCAAATCATTTAAATTTGTGGAGGTTAAAATTACCTTTGGCCTCCCCACGATAGCGAAATACACCTCCTCGCTTTTATCAACCTCCTGAAGCAGTTCTTTGCCACTCATCAACATAATACTATTTTCAGGCAACTCTTTATTAGCATCATTCTTCACTAGCAGCAATGTATGTTTAATTCCACCATTCTCTATGGTGTATGTATTTCTTCTTCCATCATGAATCACCTTCCGGTCAAATTTCCATGGTCTCCCCAATAACACGTGACATACATCCATGGGCGTTGTGTCACATAAAATCACATCTTTGTATGTGCCAATCTGCATTTCCACATTACACTGTTCTGTCACGAAGACTTGATGACCCTTCTGAAGCCAGGATACTTTGTAAGGTTCAGGATGCGCTTTCCTTGTTAATCTGAGCTTTTCCACCATCTCTGTAGACAGAAGATTGTGAGTACTCCCTCTATCAATTATAACCTTACAGCACTTACCCTTTCATTTGCATGTCGTACTAAACAAATTCTTCCTTTGCGCTGTTTCCTCAATCTCTTTTTCTGATCTAAGAAAAGTTCTTCTGAGTAGTAATGATTCACCTTCTTCAGGTGGTTCCTCTTTCACCACAAGTCGAGGTGGTTCTGGCTCTACCTCAGCTATGTTTGCACCCCTCTGGCTTGTTGATTCATTATGAGGATAGTCCCATGACATATGTCGCCATTCTCCACAGGTATAACACCTAACATCTCTGCCTCGCCCTCTTCCTCTGGGCGCGAATCTCCCTCTACTAGATTCACCCATATGTGGTGATCTGTTGCTTGAACTTCCTGTTTCAACTTGATGTTGTGTTCCTCTAGATCTGCCAGCTCCTCTACCTCTCGGTGAGTTATTTCCTCTGTTTCTTTGACTCTATTTTCTTAATATTTTCTCCTCTACTTTCAGGCTTGCTTGATAGGCATCCTCAACAGTTTTCAAACTTAACAGGCTAATTTCATCTTGTATTTCATACCTTAGCCCATTAACATATATAGCTACTTTCTCCAAATCATCTTCTACATGCCTTGTTCTGATACTTAACCTATAGAATTCTTGTGTATACTCCTTAACATACATTCCTTTCTGCTTCAGATTTTGCATCTGCTTAAAAAGATTCAAATGATAGTCTTTAGGCAAAAACTTGGCTTCAAGTTTGCTTACGGTTTTATCCCACTGCTTGATCTTAGATTTCCCTTTTCTTGTTCTTGATGTTTGTAACTCGTCCCACCAGATGGCTGCATGGCCCTTTAGTCTAGTGATTGCAAACTTCACCCTCTTATTCTCCTCAATCTCTTCATAATCGAAGTACTGATCTATGGATCTGATCCAATCCATGAGCTCCTCATCATTCAGACTCCCTTCATACATAAGAATCTCCATTTTCGGTTTGCTTCGAGCCTTTGCGAGCATCTTGATGATTTTGACATTGTCATTCTCTTCTTCGGCTTCCACATCTGCATCAGATTCCTCTGAAGAACTCTCAGCTCCCTCATCAGGCGTTCTTCTTTGGGCTGTCTCCATTAGTTCACACAATCTCCGCACTTCTTCTATCAAAACTGCATTAGGTTCTTGTCTCCCGCTACCAATTCCCCTTCCGGGTGGCAAAACTTTCATTTTAAAAACAACGGAATCAAATTTCCTGAGTATTCGAGGACAGCATAGCCAATATAATACTTTAAAAAAAATGGAAACAACGTTAAAACCGAGTTGAGACGCACATATATTTCATTCAAGTCATAATAAAAATAAGTGTCCCCAGCCAATTACATTAGTGTTAAAACGCTTTTATAACAAGTTGATCTATATATAAACACCGCAACTCTCTCATGTTGATCTATATATAAACACCGCAACTCTCTCATGTTTTATCTGCACAACTCTATTATAGATCGGTGGTTTTAAATCGCTCTTGGCAAACTCTTCAAATTTCGATTTCTTACCATAACTCAGATGTAATTTCTATTTGGGATCACCACTTTCCGGAATGATATGTCACTCAAATTTCGCATAATATGTCACTCAAATTTCGCATAGTTCACATCGTCGATGCCACAATTCTGGAACCGATTCCATTCCAAAACTGATTATAATCTTCGCCTCGTGTTTTATTGCAATATGATGGAATATGAAATTTCTCCCGATGCGACACAGCAAACACCGTTTATTTTGCTTTGATCAAGATTCTGACGCAATTTCCGCGTTGATGATCTTCCTATCACTCTGTGCTATCACTCTGTTCCAATACTAATTCACTCACTCACAATTTCTATGTTAATGACTTTTCCAAACTCACAAAATGTGAAAGTGCTGAATAAAACACAAAATTCATATAATTTTCAATAGAACACAAATCGAAATCCACTTCACTCAAATTCTCTGATCAACCAGATTCAAATTTACAGAATCTGTCCCTCGATTTTACACAAACCACACTTGTATTTATAAAAAAAATGAAAAAGACTTTTGCTATTACAAAAATGAAAGTCTTTCTCGCCCATCCCTTAAGACCGATATTTGTTCGATTTTTAACATAACTACCCCCACTAATGTGAGCTTTTCGCTACACAAAAACCTCACCTAACTCTTCTCCTCTATCACATTAATTTTCTAGTAATAGCTTAATAGAAATCTTCTATTTATTAATAAAGATCTTAACAGAATCTCCTATCTCTAACTCTCGCTTACACCTGTTCGAACAGATTTTATCAATAAATCTAAATAAAAATGTCTCCTTATTACAATAATAACAAACTATTTGAAAATCAAACCTCACAATAACTAAAATTGACCAACAGTTAATGAATTGTCAAGCCACAACATGTGAACAGATTTTCACATTGCTGGCTTATTCCGATGCCCCTCCATCAATTTTATCCTTATAATAACCCTGGTTTCTCACCAAATATGAGTACCAATATCATGTTGATCTATTTGATGAGAATATATTTACCATATGAGGAAGGTTTGACAAAATGTATTAATAGAGGTGCTAGCGAAACATCAAGAGTGCAATAATGCTGGAACATATAGATTGTGGTCAGTCTATGTGATATTAGTGATAAATATTGACATCATTTACCTTAAATAAGTTTTCCCATAGACCCCAAAGTTTCTCTAAATGGGTATTGATGCAAGATGTGAATAGTCTCTTCCAATCAGGGGGTTCAATTCTTTTTCTCCATGGAGTTAGGCCCTATTGAAAAGGTTGACGATTTACCTAAATTGTCATCCATGGATCATGGGAAGTATTTGGTGAATTTCTGGCAAAGTGTTTTTGGGAAAAATTACTTATAATGTTTTGGAAAGCCTACTATATCTCTTACCTAGCAACAATTAACAGTCCAGTACATTAAATTATGAATCATTGAAACTATTATATAAAGGTAGACCTTATGATGCCGGTGTATATACTCTATCAATAGGAAGAAGTTAGAAAGGGAAACGGAAATTGAATTGATTAATCTTGCTGAGATAAAAAAAATGAATTGGTTTTAGTGCATTATGTCTATTGGGAAATGAGGTTTTGATTACGGCACATGGAGGTACTCACATTCTAACCCACTTCCCAAAAAAAACATTGTGATATTATTAATCACATAAAAAATTGTCTGTCATTTTATGAGAAAACAAGATGTACTATAATATCATCTCACACTGCTCCTGTGGCTCCTTGTTTAGATTAATGGGAATTTTTGACTACATGTGGCTAATCTTCACTTGTGGCAATGTGTTGGCCCTCTATGTGGTTAGGTGAGGCCCTTAATGGACCTATCAGCTATAGTGGATTATCAACCGGCTACACCCCTGGTGAATGAAGTAGAACTCGTGCATGCTAACTTCTCTCTCTAAAACCAGCTCCTCCATAATACTGAAATGCTGAGATAAAATCTAATTTTTGCATAATGCATGTTGATTATGGGGATGTATAAAAAATAAAAAAAATAAAAAAAAATCTCCATAGAATAAATAAAACCAAAAATCTGACCATCAGGTTTTTTCGAGTTAACATCATGGAGCTGTTGCGCGTTCAAAATAAGGTTTGAAGTCATGAATGTAAAATATTACTTGTTCAATTTTTGACATAATATTTTTATGTTGTAATTCGAACATGGAATTTCTATGGAGAATTAGAAATGAATAAAAGCACTGAGAAGTGTGAAAAAAATACAGAGGTGTAGAATATTATCGGTTCATAAAAACAATACGAAACAGAGGTGTAGAATAATATCGATTCATAAAAACAATACGAAACATGAGATGTAATCTTGGGAATTTAAAAATTAGAAGAGATAACGATGATATTATGCATTTATTTGATAGTTGTATCATAATCCAAACAACTCAGTAACCTATGCATGGTCCAATAGGAGAGAGTTATGGACAACCATAGAAATGGCATTAATTAAAAACATTAAAAAATAATTGCAATCACCCTAAGATTGCTATTTCTTTTTGGGTAGGTCACCTCTCTGTCTGCCGAATTGTTAATTGTCCTTAGCACTTTCCTGCATTTAATTGATGACAGTCACCCACTAGCTCCCCAAAAGGTGAAAATTCCAGATGCTCATATGGATAAGGGATAAGTTTGTTGTTTCTTTGTAATGTTGTCTTTCATGCTCTTTTATCACAGAGTTGGATTCTAATAATGATCAATACTCTGATTTAAGAAATGTTTTAAAAGCATAAGGATAAGGTTATGCGAAGCAAAGGAGAAAAGCGAAATATATTGCATATCCCATTCTTTTAGTGCTCTATCTATCAATGAATGTGGATGTCATATGTTGTTTGAAACATATATATGGACAAATCTTGTCTTAACAGAGTGCAAAAGTTCACACTAATCTTGCCATTTATTTGAGTCCGAAGAAGACCCTAGTATTATCTTATATGTGGGTCCTCGATTGGTGGGTTTAGCAGTAATGGAACTATGTCGGGTTATAAATAATAGTGAGCATTGTCTTAAATAATTATGACTCTGTAATTTATGATAAAGTGTAGTTACCATCGATACATAGATTTAGAGTTTATGATATTTCATGCAATACTTTAAGCTTCCATGAATCAAAATAGTATATATATATTTGTGTTGATTATGACGATGGCGGACCATCGATATGAGAATAGAAGTAGCCAGGCGGCTGCAGCTGCAGAGAAAAATGACGGGATGGTGAAGGATTCCTCCCTCAAGGTTCGTGTTTGTGAGTTTGGATTTTCACCTAAAATGAGTCTGTCTATTCATTTTTAGGGGTCTCAAATTGTTCGAAGCATCCGTTTATGTGTAGCGTTGTTTGGTATTGTTCTTGGTTTTTAAACACTGTCCAATCTTAGGTGGCCATTGGGTGACTCTATTTATATGCATTTGTAACACTTTCGTAAGGTTGTTTTAGAATTCAGCTGTCCTAGATGACCAGATTTCACAGTCAACAAACTGTCTGTTTTGGTGTTTGCAATGGATTGGTAAGTAGTTTTACTCTGGGTCTTTACAAAGTTAAAAAAATATTTTTGATCTAGAGTATTTTCTAGAAAATCAATGACAATACTAGCTTCTGAAAGTGAATATAGCCATGAAACGATTATTCGTCTAATAAATTGATTTTCCCTAGTTTCTAGAATTGTGAACGATTTTAGGGATTAGATTGGATGAGGATTTGATCCTTATTTTTTGTTTTTTTATAAATGTAGCCTACAACCATGTAAAACAATGGCCATTAGATGAAGAGCAGGCATGTTAGGCCGTAGAGGCCAAGAGATGTAATTGCGTATTTCTTTGATGAATTATCCGTGTGTTCTGCTTTATTTATTTTTGTGTATTCAACAAGTGTATTCGTCCTTTATTCTTGTCTGTGCAACCCTGTTGATTAATAAATATATACAAATTGTGTTAACGAGTGAGGAGATCTGTTTTCGGTCGATCATCGTAGAGATCGACGTTGTTTATAACGACTGTGTGATCCAGAATAAGACGTTGTGTATAACTAGTGGGAATGCAACATATTGATGTTGCATGTATTTGTGTGAGCCAACCAGAGCGAATGTGCAGAGGAAGAGATGGAACAATCCATGTCAATGTTAAAAGTTAACTGATCTCAAGCGCTTGGTTAAATAATTTATTTTTATTTTCTGTTATCATGTACACATTAGACTTATAACGACTTACCATGGATTATAAATTCCACTTTATAAGAAAGGGATGATGCTTAACATGATATTATACCAATTTTAATAAGTTTTTGTTATATATGATAAAATCAAATATTCCTGGTTATTTTTGTGATTTTTGTAAAAATAAATAAATGAGAAAATGTTCAAAAAGAATGGAAGGACATATGCTGTGTCAACAAATTAAATAAGGTATTGTCAACAATGAAGAATGTGTTTCTAAAAATGTTTGCTTGTGGGTAGGGGAAAATTATGCATAAGGCATGATGAATGAATATTGGAAAATTAGAAATTTTTTAGATACATGCAACATAGATTTGAAAACTCTTTTGGAAAAAACTTGGGAATTCTGTGTGGAAAAAAGTAGCTTGCATGGGTTAGTAACTGCTCATTTTGAGTTCTGTAGAAGTGTTAAATTCATATGGATAATTATTTCTCACAAATTTTCTACCTATAAAATTTGATTATTTTGTTGGTTTAATTTTTTATGAAGTTCTAGTTATAGTTATGAAATTTGGGCACTAGTATTATGTATAATGAATGATTTCATTGTTATGCCTCTCACTCTCATTACTTAAAGGGTAGCTTCATAGTAGGTAGTTGTGGCTTGGTGCTATGGAGCCATCTTACTTATTATGAAAACTTCATAGGACCATTAGCCTGAAGTTTACATGGGATGTACATATATGGGTGTATGAGACATCTAATAAATCTAAATGTAATCATCATTATGAAACATATGAAACCTATGGTTAACTCGAAAATCATTCATGCATAAGACCATGGTACATGAGAAATTAGTATGGTATAATCTACAGTTCGAGTTATCTATGCTATATATTGATACTAGTTAGTTCATCCTACATGTTGCTTAAAAGAAGGGACCTCGAAGAAATTTGTACGGTGCATACCATGATGCATGACTTTCTCCAAGTTGGGAGCTTGTTCTCATGTAAATTTTCATTGTACTTACATGCTTGTGATAACCACAAAGAAATCTTAATATTTAAGAAGCCTTGGAGCTAGTATGCTAGTTGCCTCCTGAATGGACAAGAATATAATATTATATCAACCATTAAAGGTTCGATAATATGGCAATTAAAAAGCAATGTGAACGTAAGGCACTCTTCAATTCCTCATTAGGAAATTCTCTTACTTATTAAATTTTCATTAAGGATATGGGTATGCTTAGGTGCATGTTTGTGTTATTAATATTCACAATAATGGTTAGGACTACATGAAAATACATTATAATATTATTGAAGTCACCTGAAATACTCTTGTTCTTGTGGAGAATTGAAGCGAGGAATGAGGTAAATTATTCTAAGAGGTGGATAGCATGGACGAATTCACAACTATAATGCAAGCAAATTGATACCTCTACAAGTGTTATAAAGGTAATTAACTAAAAAAATAATTGATGTATACTACACTTACACCTTGTCATTGATAACTTTACATGTTGTTACCATAGTGTGGAGGAACAAGCTTAATATCCATGAGTTATACCATGCAAGCACATGTGTGTGCAGTATTAGAGACTTGTAAGAATAATGCATTTATCGAATGGTTAATGGTGGGATGGTCTTGATATTATGCATCTGTATAAGAAAGAGTCTTGAGTCTAGATCAAGCTATCTATGCATATGTTATTATGTACCAATAGTAAATAGGAGAAGTGTGGATGACTATGTGAAAACTCAGATTGGACTACAAAAATAATTTGCAAATGGTATAATTGCGATAAACATATTATACCAAAGTAAAGGATGGTGAAAGCATGTTATAGTATAAGGACTATATAATTGTACAAATTGTTGTCAAATTAATGTTGGATTAATGCATCTCCTTACAATGTGACCCATTCTTTGGGTGGAAGAAGTATGGTCAACAGGAAAATTTAACTTAAACCGATTTCTAGAACATATGCATCTTTTGAAAGATATGCATAATAGAGTATCCTTGAGTGCAAACCATGAAGTAGCACAAATGGTATGAACCCTTGAGTCAATTAAATCATATTTAACGATATATTTAAAATAGATTGATATCATTATTTGCACCATGAAATTTTGAGAGGACCTCTTATCAGATTACATTGATAAGGTGTTCGGACAACATAAGGAAATATTGTGTGATTAAAACAAGAATTCATAAACAAATAACTCAGCTTTTGGTAAAGGGTGACTTAATGTTAAGAATGAGCTAACATGTAAATACCCTAAGATCGTAAACACCTACAACTACAAGGAGTTTAGGATTGTAAGTAGTAAAAATTTTCATGTATGACTACACATAATTATGCATGGTCAAGAGGCCGTTGAAGCATAAATAGGGTGATGGTAAAACATAT
The DNA here is from genome assembly GCA_000404065.3 of Pinus taeda. Taxonomy (NCBI): domain Eukaryota; kingdom Viridiplantae; phylum Streptophyta; class Pinopsida; order Pinales; family Pinaceae; genus Pinus; species Pinus taeda. The sequence goes on along the minus strand of APFE030110031.1, from coordinate 4,473 downwards.
TAGGTGAATTAATTATCTCATGAATATTAAACTTAAACAACTATGAGTTAATAATTTTATTTAGAACATTAAGCAAAATGTATGCATGAATCCAATAAAATGCGATTGAAATTGTAACTACATGACATCTCGAATTGACTTACACATAACATAAAAACTTTCTTAATTACATAGATGAACCATGAAAAATGAATTTTTGGTATGATACTAACATAGTGGAAAATATGTGGATAAAGTTTATGTCATGCAGTTGATACCATGAGGATGGTATTATAAGTTGTACCACAAGTGGACTATGTACAACAGTAATACGGGACCATATGACTACATATGCTACAAGGTTGAAAAATGAAGGGTGTATTGGTGTGTATAACATACCTTGTGTGCAAGTATGTAGTAGTCATTGAATGAATGTCTAGCTAGGTAAACAAATTTAGACGTTAACCAAAGCTATTCCAAACAGATTATTGATATTTGATAACTTAGCTACATAACTACAGTTGCCATTACAAAAAATTAGTATAACATGAAAAAATGTAAATGTGTAATTTATGGATAATTTACAATAACAACACCGTGGAATTTTCCTCTACACTTAGCTTTAGCCACAAGGCAAATGAGTCCATCCACTACTAGTAAAAAATTTAAATGGGACCCATTTATTAGAAAAACAAAGGATGTATATTAAATACACCCCATCACCAAATTCACGAAGTCAATCCCAAAGTCCAAATGAATCAAGATAATTTTGATGGATATCCATGTAACATGATCATAGGCCTTAGAGAAATTTTTTTTGATGACAACTCCATTTAATATGAGGGATTTTATACTATGAGGCCCTTCTTGATCCACTCCTATAACCCCTATAGCCTCATAGATCTATCTGCCTTTAAGTAAACCAAATTGTTCATTTGAAATAGAGTTTGAAAAAAGAGGCTTTAGCCCTCTATCAATGATTTTGGAAATAACCAAACTATCTTGAGGTTCACTTCAAAGCCTTGGGAATTCAAAAATCCATTGTTTAGGTTATATGACGATGTAACATACCCCCTAAGCCTAATGTTTGAATTACCTACTAGGTTCCCATTTCCTAAATTTTGCTTGAGTTAAGGTTAAGATTTAATCAATCGTCACAAGTAATACATACAAATACTTATAATACCCAATACCCATATTCTTCAAATTATGACAACATCAAAGAGAGGAGCCATACCCCTTGAGTACCATACTACAACTCCTCCGAGGCTTTACTGGATTCACGATGTGGACTCTTAGGTTCAATAAATAGAACCTTAATAAAAGCGTCCAATTCAACCATTATACACGTATTATAACTCGAACGAATGATCATCCAAGGTCAACATTATGCTTAAAGAAATACCTCCTTTTTTACCTCAATATCAGCATAAATGAAACTTCAACATAATTATTTTAAAGCTAGTATTCCCCATAATGCAATCACAATCATACCGCCACAGTCGCATGTAATGTTAGCATGTTTATCTTAGGGATTCATAATTCATAACATATATAACCTGCACCATATCTTATACAGTTGAGAATTAACCATAGTTACCCAATTTATATAGTTGACTCAAGCGCGATTATTCACTATCTCAAACAAAAGACAAGATAACACCAATATTGCGTAAGATCAACATATTATATTTCTTTAATAACCTTAAGTGGAATTGAAATTGTATGCAGTTTCTATCACATATGCTCATATATAATAAAATAATGCCCATAGCTAACATAAGAAAATCTACTTATTCATAGCAATCATATGTACATTATTCAATCAATTGATATGTAAAAACAACCTAAGCAATTTCTCTTATATGCTTCAGAATTTACAATATAGAATAAGAGTAAACATTTAAACATCCCATGCGACCAGATTATTTAAAATGATACCACTTGGGAAAAACCGAGCACCTCCACCTAATCTAGAACTCTCTTCCACCAGTTCAGCCTCGAGCCGAAAACTCTTGCCATGTATAAACTCCCTCCTGTTGATCTCTGCAATGGGTATTTAATACCCTCTTTCATGACATGGTTTCCATTAGAGGTGTCCTGCTTTTCTGGATCTTTCTTATCCATTTGCCTAGGATTTTCCCATCAAATCTCGCCTTTTTCTCCCGTGAGGCTTTTATTCATAAAAACTTGCCTTTAACTCCTACAATGCTTTTATGTTTTTTATTAACATGGCCTCTTTCTCCAGCTAAGTATCTTAATGGATATTTATCTCCAAATCCATTAAGCTCTTGTAGATTTGGATCTAGAAGTATTATCATGAAAGAATTATCCATTCCCATTAACCAATGGGGTTTGGCAAGAATCTCATTTCTCGATCTCTCACTTTTCCAAGTGATTAATTATTTTATTTATTTCATAATAAAGTATTTACTTTTCTTGTTACACATTAGTCCTAGTTTTTCTTAGCTTAGGTTAGAAAAGTTTTACATACAAGGAATGAATGTTACATACTACCCCCCTTAAATTTACAGTGTCCTCACGGTATTACTACATTTTACAATATTATTTCCTAATTCACTCATAGTTGTATCTAAATTTACAGGCTCCCATGGTTTTTCCATCTAATGGAGACCTTTCAATATCTATCTATCTATCTATCTATCTATCTATCTATCTATCTATCTATATATATATATATATATATATATATGCACATGTTTGTTTCAATCAATTTGTGAGAGATTTTAGATGCAAAAACTCAATGTTGTTTATCGTAGTTAATATCATAACTCGATATATAGTACTACTATTTTAGTAGTGACGGGTTATGTTTCTTTCCATTTAAATATGCTTCCTCATGTTCATTATATTGGAAGAAATGCATGTTGTTCCTGTGTGTTCTTCTAATGCTTTTGTGTTCTCGCCAAACACTAGGTTCATGAAGTTCCCATACATTAATCACAACAATCCAAACTAGCACATTTGACTAATCAACATGTATAAAATATCATATCAGGTTAGCTCAACATAACCATAAAAATCATATGTACACCTTAATTATAGATCACGTGTAATCCACAAATATCATACTCATATCACATGTCTACAAAAATGGAATAAAACATTGATACTTATCCTTGAATCACTTATTAGCTTCTTTCTTTTGTACGCACTTTGGATTGGTTGCCTCACCTAGCAATCCCCAATGTTTGCTCTTCAATCATGTATACCTACACATAGTGTGTACTGCACACATACAAGAACATATGCCATGTATCATCATGCACTATATGCATCCATATCGGTATCAGAGGTATTTCTTGTACACAGTACTACCTGTACCACTTGTACAACATACCGATTTCCATAGCCTCACCAACACGACATATACTTCGTCCATGTAGATTAGTTTTGTGCCCAAAAGAATTCCTTCCATTACTCATATTACATTCAGGTAACTCCACTCAACCCATGTTTTCTTTTTCGATTGGAGGATAAGGAATTCATGGACTTGTTCGGCTTCTACAACTAGAGCATAATTGATTCTTTTTATTTTATATCTAAGTATTCAAATTCTTTTCCTTAGCTAATCCTTCTTATGTTTCTTGTGGTTGCAAGAAAATTTCAACAATTGATAACATAGATGAAAAATATAATTTTACAAAACCAATAACCTTAAGTTTTTGGATTGAATCTGTCCCATAGGCAAAGTTTTAATAATAGACGAATATGACCTTTGCTTAATCATAAGGCATACTATTCACTATGATAGTTAGTCTAGTATGGATTTCACTGTTATAGTTGAATTTTAATAACACCCTTAACTTTTCTTTTAACCAAAAACATACTTGTTTGTACTCAAAAAGTACTCCTCTTAAACTAATCATGTCATATGATCGATGGTTATTCTTTCTACACTTCCTCCAACACCTTGTTGGCCATGAATCATTCAGTGTATGTCCAAACCCAATTTTACAATTAGTATGTAGTTACATATATTTCTCATACACAGGTTGTGAAAGTTGCAATGTTTTAAATTCTACACAATCTAAGTTTTTAGGCACTATGTGTACCAAGGTGTGATCCTAAGGTATTTACCTCATTAAATCAACCCTGGAAATAAAAGAATAAAACTCATTTATCCATTATCAACAATTGTTATGCTTTCCTCTTCAAACCGGATAACGTTATTAATGTGGTGCAACATGTGTATTCCAATTGGTATGATTGTGAATTTATTGATTAGATTGCTATATCTCAATATATTTGTGCACACCACCTTGATTATGAGTACTACTTAGTCATTATCTTCTAATTTTTAGCCACGAGTTGTTGCCTCGATTTGTTATCCTCTTTCTTCCTTGTGTAGAACATTTTATATGTTACCTTCTACTTGAGTGTGTATTAGTTTACTACCAGCTTAAGATACTTTGATTTTGATAGGCTGTATTAATGTGAAAGCTTCTCGTTTACCATATATTTATTTGTTAA
>APFE030110027.1:0-10240 GCA_000404065.3 Pinus taeda | reverse complement strand
GTTTACTATTTATAAATCTGATAGGTTGATTTTTAGTGTATTATTTATAAATTTGATATTTTGATTTTTAAGTATGTTGATAATGTAGGAGAGTGTTATTTTATTTTTATTTTTCCAAAATTTATAGAGTTGTTGTTAATTTTTTTTATTTTGTTTGCAATTTTTATGAATTGGTTCTTAGTTGTGTTTAACAAACAAGGGAGTTTTATATACTAGTTGGTGTTTGGTTTGGTCATAACCTTAAAATTAGATTATTATTATTATTGTTATTCACTATTTTTCACACTGGATGTTAAGCTTCATGTAGTTGCACATTATGATATGCCATTATTCATTAAAGTTATCGATTTGGCATTGTTGTTTCTTTCATTATACTTTTTCCTTTAACATTCTTGTTTGGACCTTTTAATCTATTAGAAACCATTTGTAAGACTTTTGCTTGTGGGTGGCAATAGACACCCTACCCAATTGGTTAAGGTAAGTACCAATGATTGTGATGGGATATTGCAAGGTTACATGATGCTTGCTTGTTGAATGAATGTTGTGGTGAATTGTTCGTAGTTTCCATATGCAAGTTAGGATGCATTAAGCATATGATCCAAATTGGTGGACCCAGAGGGTTGAACTCCATTATTAGTAGGCATATTGAGAGTTGGGTCCACCTGGAGAAGCCAAAAGGCAAGGCACCCCTACTATATAAAGAGGATGCCCACATGTGCAAATTCATTGAAGAATTTTGGTAATTCATACAAGGGTGGACAAGGAGTGTTGTGATTGTGATAAGTCTAGGTTTAACACAATAGGGTTAATTGAGCATTCATTGAGTGAACAATGGAAGACTTAGGACCTACATAAGGTAGGTTTGTAGATGCTTTAGGGGCCGAATTGATAAGTCTTATAGGTAGTTGTGCCTTGGATAATTATATTCTATAAAAGAGTCGCAAGTAATTGGCCATACTCCCTTTTTGTATCTTGTAACATTTGTCCTATATCTAAAGTTAAGGCATTTGCCTTGAGTGTCACTTATATACATGTGATGCGGTCTCTTTTCTTAAATGACGATTATAATCTTTGCAATGCATTGTGTTAGTTAAATATTCTTGAAATGTTAACTAAGTAATAAAATATTGTTGGGAGTCCCAAGGGACAACTCAATTGGTAATTGAGGTGATGTGAAATCATGCAAACCAAGAGATCCAAGATTTAATCCCCGACTTGTGACCTAGTCTACAGAGAAGAAGACAAGTCATCGACCCCAAAAAATATAGTGGTAACGGCTAGAATCATCAGCCCCAAATAACATTGCAAAGCTTTAAAAAACATTACCCCTAACATAAACAAAGTCAAACACGGTCAAAGTCAAACACGGTCAATTGAAAAGGTTAAAAACGAGCGTCTCAATCTTATAAAAACAATTTACCATTATATGCTACGTCACTTTAATTTGCAAATAAAGAATAATAAACTTAAAACAAGTTTTATTGATATGTATTAAATACAAAAATTATCCACTTTAAAAGATATGGTATCATAGTAATGGAAAGAAAATGAAATACACCGACATGAGACATTTTACTTCACATCGTTATTTTTTCAATATAGGTTAAAGAAGCTTAGGTGTTTAAAAACTCCACTTTTATTTTAAATAACAAATACATATTTTTACTTTACATATTATCAATTTTCTATTTATATGAATTGAAAAAAGGAAAATTGTTTATTTGAAAGGATCTAAATACTTAATAATATTGAATGACTTAACCTAAATATTATATGTTTGATTTCTTTTGTTTTATTAATTTTTTAAATAATTATAAAAATCGTAAATATATTTATGATATTTTATTTGAAAAACTTTTTGTAAAATTTAAATAATTGATAAGATGAAGAGTGATAGAATGTTTTTAAGTTGGCAAAATATAAATAATATTAAAATTTTTATTTAAAATTTTAAAAAACTAATATATTTGAGGAATAAGTTTCCATTATCAAAAAAATAATAATAAGAGAAAGGATAAGAAAAGAGGCGTAAATCAATAATAGAAAAAAGTCGACAAAAAAATCCAAAAAAATTAAATAAAATAGAATTAAATTAATATAAATGAGATAATTACTTATTATTAAATAATAAGATATTAATTATATTAATTTAATTAATAAATATCAAAATTAATTTAAATTTAAAAATAGAATATTAAATTAATTAATTAACATGTTATTAATGGATTCTTTAATTAATTAATTAATAATTAATCATTTGATAATTAATATTAATATTAATATTGATAATTAAATATTATTAAATAATAGTACAACTGGAATAGTTATGAAAAGAATTGGTTGAGGCGATTCTTGAAACGTCACAGGATAGTTATGACAATCTATATGGCCATGGCTTTGTGCAGTTAATATTTATTTTCCCTAGTTGGGTTCATCTTCCCAATGACATCAAAATTGAGAACTTTGGCACGGACGTTATGATAATATTTAACTTAAGTATTGGGGGTTTGCGTAGTGCATTATATTAGATATCATTTTTTGGATTCAACTGCATTAAGTAAGTCATTCATCTATGACCATTTCTGTGAGAGGTAGTCGTAACTGACTAATTTCTCATGATTTTTGAATAGTCCACTTAGCAATCATTATGCGCTTGAGCCAAAGGCAATCTGGGATGGGTGACCTCCCGGGAAGTCCTGGTTACTGGGTGCAAGCCCTGGAAGTGATGATTGACACTATGTGATTCATTTCACTAGTTTCAATCCCACTTCGTCACCCCTGTGAGCATCACCCGATGCAATGAGTGCTAAGTGGACTATTCAAAAATCATGAGAAATTAGTCAATTACGACTACCTCTCATGGAAATGGTCATAGATGAATGACTTACTTAACGCATTTGAATCCCAAAAATGATATCTAATATAATGCACTGTGAAAACCCCCAATACTTAATTCAAAAGAGTGAAGGGAACTCTACTTGAATGGTTCATGAGGCACAATACTTGCTAAGGTTTTGCAAATGGGGTAGAAGCTAAGTGGGCTTGATTGTGGGGAAAACTCCACAGTTAAGCGCGCTTGAGCCAGAGGCGTTCTAGGATGGGTGACCTCCAGGAAAATCCTGGTTACCAAGTGCAAGCCCCGAAAGTGATGATTGACACTATGTGATTCATTTCACTAATTTCAATCCCACATCTTCACCCCTGTGAGCATCACCCGACGCAATTAGTGCTAAGTGGACTATTCAAAAATCATAAGAGATTAGTCAATTACGACTACCTCTCACGGAAATGGTCATAGATGAATGACTTACTTAACGCAGTTGAATCCCAAAAATAATATCTAATATTTAACTTGTACATAATTATAATTATGCCTTGTGCAAATATTCCACTCAGTACATCTGCCTTCTAGCAATTCTATAATTGGGACTAGCAATATAAAAATTCTATGCATGTTTTACCTTTATTTATTTGAAAATGACTTCACAAGATAACTACAGTTAGCCAAAATTTTCCATAAAATTATATAATTACAAGATAAAATTATATTAAGTTTATTCCAAATTTACATAGTGTCGATAATCTTTTCTGTTAAAATGCGACGCAGAAATTTTCTTGACCATCAGAAAGTATCCAATCAACTATAGTTAAAATATGGGTTAAATGATACAATCAACTACATGATATATTTTATGGGTAAAATATGCCAATTTTGTGCACAATAGTTAAGGATTTTGTCTTAATTGAGCTATATCTAAACTAAATCTCAAGGACTAATTACTATGTAGCTAAATTTATATAATTTAAAGTAAATTAGAATAATTAAACCTTATATATCTTATTTTTAAATTAATTTTTAAATTAATTTTAAAAGTAAGGACGTTTGAAAAAAAAAAAATCATGTTTAATATAATTATATTTTTGGTGCAATTAAAGCCCTAGAAAATATTGGCTTTTCCATCTTGTTTGTCAGACTTATCTCCAAGGTTGGTCTCAATGTCCAAACAATTATTGTGTTATCAATTTTTAGACACAATATATTGTGGTAGTTGAAATGGCTTTGGTCTTTCTTGGGATATTGGTGAAAACAATTTTGAAATTGTTACATTTATTGGTTAATACTCGAACCATAGCCACACAAGTACTACCTGAAGACTTGAATCTTCTCTCAAGCTTTAATTTATTTTTTTTTAAAGCAATATTCTGCATTCTTAGGCATAGCATTCTTGTATATTGTATTGTTCTTATAATACACAAGTAATTGTGAATGGTTTTCTCCGGTTGTCCAATCAAAATGGTTTGGTGCACCTGCATTCTTAGTCATAACATTCTTGTATATTGTATTGTTCTTATAATGATGTGAATCGTGAATGGGTTTCTCCTGTTGTCTAATCAAAATGGTTTGGTGCACTTTGTTTAATCGTTGTAACTTGCCAAAATGTACTAGTGATTTTTTCCAAACACCAACAATATATCACAAACAAAATTTCACTAGTCAAAATTCATTAATTAAACTAAGTGGCACAACTTTTTATTTTGTGAGTCCTTCCATCTTTTGTTGAATTCTCATACCTTTCTTATATTCCAAATTAATTAGTCTTTAATGGTAAGTTTTGGATTTCTATGCTATTGGAAAATTATTTCAATTACAAATTAATATTACACAGTAAATTAATTAAATAATTATGAATCAATTTATTTTATAAATTAACAAATGGAGTAGTTTTAAGTGTGCCTTTTTAGAGTTTGCGATGGATGTTATAAGAAAAATTAGGGTAAAATTGTGGGCAAATCTGATTTATGTTGTTTAAGGTGGTTTTATACTGCATATATGATGATTCTAAACACCCTCAATAAAAACCCGGGGGCACTTCCATTGTGAGAGTCACTCGTCAAACATGTGATTTCAATAAATCTCTGTCAAATCTGCAGAGAAATTAAATCCGAAAATAACCAAAAACCTTCCAAAAAATCGCAATAAAATACTTGATTAACTAAAATAAATTGAAATATTTTTTTCCTAACTTATATATAGTTTTTATAATAATTATTGAAGTTTTTTATTTAGATGATTAAACAGACTTTTATATTAATTATGCAATTCATAGAAAAAGCATATACTATTAACATAGGAAACCAAACTAGTAGAATAATATAAATTTTTGCTAGAAAAATAAAAATAATAATAATACAAATCTAAAATAATTTAACAATCACAAGGTAATAAAATCTAAAAAAAAATTATAAAAGTAATAAAATCTAAAAAAAATATAGCCTAACTAGAAACTTAGAACCTACCCCACTTACAATTATAATAATAGTGTTGCTACTAATATGTATAAACAAAATGAAAGTAGATTACATATCAAATCCACATGGACCATGTCATGGACTTCATCCTGTTCTTTTGCAAAAATAAATTAGCTATAAGTGAAACCTTGGCATAGGTTTTCTTAACTACTTCTGCATTTCATCTATACACACTAAAATCTCTGGTTTACATTTCATCTATACACAATAAAATCTCTGGTTGAGTTGAGTTTCAAAGCCTTTAACCTTGTCCATTTTGATATATCAAATATAGTTTATATATCGTTAATTTACCATTATATCCACATTTTTTAAATTATCTTTTACCAAACTCATATTAATACCAATAACTACAATTTTCTGTCTATACAAAATTCAATATATCGTTTTTAAAATTTGACTTTAACAAATGAAATTTTATGTGATTTACGCTCAAAAATCTCTCATAAATTTAAACTTAAAAAAATTATTGAAAAAAATACATTTCAATGTAAATGTAATTAATAACCTACACACGTGGCCAAATCCCCCGCATTAATGTTATATTAGCTAAAACCAAGTTGTGCGCTCGTTGACGAAGAAAAGTTGATAGGAATACGAGTGGACAACGAATCCACCCCACATTCAATTCCTCCCGTACCTTTATCTGTCTAACCCACGGGACTATCAAAACGCCTCTAAAAAAGGATTGCTAAGTTGTATAAAAGGATTACCCTATCAATGAACAAGGCCAAAAAAGTCAAATTTAGTACACAATAATTTAGCATTGAATGCCACTTATCAGTTTGCAAACCAGGCAAAATAGCTTTTATAAAAGCTTTAATTTATTTTATTTTACATTCATTAAATATTAAAATTATATTTGTACTTTAAACTTTTATATTTTTAATTAACAATTTTACTCAAATAAATTAAGATTTTTTTTTCATATTTTTTTTAAATATATTGGGTTTATTAGTATAGTCTAACTCTGAGAGTGTCGAAGACCCATGACCTCTCATTAGTAAGATATTTTAGCAACGGGAACTCAACCAATTGAATTAACTCTTAAGGCTATCTTTTAGTTTATATATTAGGTTGAATGATTGTTTTCAATTTTCGAGAAAGAATCTAATTTAAGTAAAATATTTAATAGATTAAAGATAAATATCACAAGTTTGACTTACTATTATTGTTTTATTTTTCAATAATTATATAAGTGTAAAAAATATAATTTTCTAATGCTTCCAAAATAATTCATTACATACTTAAAAAAACAAAACAAAACAAAACAAAAAACAAAAAACAAAAAATAAAACAAATATTGTTTAATTAAATGAGAAGAAAGTCAAGTGATATATTTGTATTTGTTTATGTATGTGTGTGGGTTATGACGGTTAGCTCAATTGGTAGAGTCTTTGTTGTTAAAGCACATTTATTATTAGGAGGTAACATGAGTGATCCCTTGAGTGGATATGCTTGGTAGAAATCAAAATAAATAAATAATTGTAACTCGTGAAATCCCTTGAATGGATATGCTTGGTATAAATCAAAATAAATATATAAATAATAGTAACTCGTGAAATCCTTTGAGTTGATATGCTTGGTACAAATCAAAATAAATAAATAAATAATTGTAACTCGTGAAACCCCTTGAGTGGATATGCTTGGTACAAATCAAAATAAATAAATAAATAATAGTAACTCGTGAAAGGAGTGATCCCTTGAGTGGATATGCTTGGTACAAATCAAAATAAATAAATAAATAATAGCAACTCGTGAAATCCCTTGAGTGGTTATGCTTGGTACAAATCAAAATAAATAATAGTAACTCGTAAAAGGAGTGATCCCTTGAGTGGATATGCTTGGTACAAATCAAAATAAATAAATAAATAATAGTACTAATATCGAACATGGAGTGATCCCTTGAGTGGATATGCTTGGTACAAATCAAAATAAATAAATAAATAATAGTACTAATATCGAACATGGAGTGATACCTTGAGTGGATATGCTTGGTACAAATCAAAATAAATAAATAAATAATAGTAACTCGTGAAAGGACTAATCATTGGTAAGTTGGGGATCATTCACATTGGCTACCATTTTTCACCCAATTTTCAAGATTTTTTCTCCTGATGTTCATTATACATTTTTGATAGATCAGTTGAGGGGGAAACCTTTACCACAAAGTTAACATATCTCGTTAAGATAGAACCTGTCGAGGGGAAAACTCGCTGCTTTCGCTCGGCTATTGTCTTTTTGCTTATCAATAATATATTTATTTAATGAGAACAATATTTATTTTAATATGTAATTTCAAATTCAAATAATATTTTTTAAATTTACCAATAATTGTATTCACTTCTAATTTTAATATTTAGTTGAATTTTTTTCTAAACATCATAAAGATTGTGTAATTAATTAAGTTTATTTGTGATGATTACATCCACTTAATGATAAAAAATATATTTTATTGAAAACTTAAGATGTATAGTATTTATTTGGATTCTTTAGTTGTTTATTTTATGTTTAAAAGGCAATAAAAGAAATATTCTAAGATCACCATAGTTTTGTTGACTTAAAAGGTCAAGAAGGTTGGCAATGTAACAAATGTTTTTAAAAGTAGATCAAATGTGAGTGTAAGATGGACAATCTAAGAGAAATTGAGTTTCATCTTCAATCCTCTCACTGTCACAAAGGTGACAAACTCTTTCATCCCATGGTGTTTTGGGAATTAACCAACAACTAGTTTCACTATGAAGCTCATGAAAATTTGTTCTTACTTTTAGTAATGTTCATCTTCTTCCCAACAGTAACAAGACATAGAGATACTTTTAATTTTTTAAATTTGGGGTTTTTCACCTCCTTATAATATTCTTAGTTTCTTTTTTCTTATCTCTCTATACCCCAATTTTACTTAAAATTTAAGTAAAAATATTTTTTATATTTTCTTTAATTTAGAAATGATCTCCTCTAATGGTCTAGCCAAGATTGGGCATCCTTATGCCATGCCTACTTTTGCTGAAGGTGGGAGTTTTGGCTAGAGTTAGAAGTAATTTTAGGAAACCTCTTAGCTTATGTGTTGTTTAACTTCTTCTTATACACAAGATACCTAATCATAGTCATGTTTCCAATGGGTAAAGGGCTTGCTTCAATCATTAAGAATAGGATATTGAGTATTTCTTTTAATCTTGAGATTGTAAGTTATAAATTTCTTTTGGATATGTTCTATCTTCATCCACAACTCTTTATAGATACTACAACCTCGAATCTCACATCCATATAAAATAACACGAGTGATGAGAGTCTCAAAGAGGAGTTTTCTTTTTCATCCCATATCCAAAGGGTTGTTGACTTAGAATTGTTTTCTAGCTCATAGTAATCTTTCCATCCTCCATTTATCCTTTTCTCAGTGTTATACTTCTAATTGAGCTTATGATGAATATCAATTCCAAGATATTTGTATGGAGGAATTCTTCCAAGTAGTTGTTGTTATAAATGAAAGTAACATGTGTGATATTTTTGGATATAATTATCATGACTTTAGTTTTGCCAGTATTAACAATCATACCCATCTTGTAACAAAAATATCATATCATAGCATTCTTAGCTATCTATTGAGATCGTAATGACTCATCGCCAAAAGAACAATATCGTCAGCATAAAGGAGAACAATTATGATTATACTATTGAGCATGGGGTTAAGGCAACCTACATCTTCCAAACATTCTTCTAGCTTATCAATGTATATGCCAGAAGGGTAGGGGATATGGGACACCCTTGCTTGACCTAAAATATGGTTAAGTTTGTTTATATTTGTTACTATTTACTTTGATAATATTTGACAATAGGTTTACTTTTACTTGTTATTTTTTCCATAGGCTTTGACAATATTTATGTTGAGAATATTTCACAACATGTTACATTTACTTATTAATATTACCATAAACAAGAGTAAGATATTATTTATAGCTTAAGACCATTCAACTTCAAGGCGTGAAGCTATTATGACATTATACTTGATATGAGTTCACATATGATGAGACCATACACAAAATGGGTGTATGAAACCCCCCTTTTTGGGGGATGAGGAACACCTTTGACATAGCAATTTCACTGCTAAAGTCTACAAAGGTGTACATACTCTACCCCCATATGGAATTGAATATGTAACATTTTACAAGAAAACACATGTTCTTCATCATTAGACCCACTCAAATTGTACTTAATATATAGCTGCATTATACTTAGTATATTAATTTTATGGATAAATAGAAATGTAGTGGGTGTTAATTTGATCTAGCTTAGATAGTCAAGAGGAAGAATTAGTATCCTACCCAACTGGACATGAACCCTATTTGTGATATATTTTTTCTTGTTCTTGTTTTAACATATAAGAGTCTTTGGTGATTGTGGAAGAGATAATTCCAATTGTAATCTCAATGACTTCAAATTAGAAGTCAGCACTTTTATATGTGTTTGTCTTCCAATAAAAGAAGAGAGCACATGTCCTACATGACAATTATTGTTGGGATCTTCGCTAGGGGTGTAATGGGGGACCAAAGGGCCCTTAGTAGAGTAATAATAATGGAGACCATTCAATATAAGGTGGGATAGCTCCACTATATTATAAAATAAGCCCTACTATGTTAGTTAGAATTGAATAAATATAATGGGGACTCATAAAGGAGGTTCACTAGGTAGGGTCTCTTAGTTAGTTATAAATAAGGATGAAGACCACCTTACGCGATGTGTGGATTTTATTGTATTTTGAGTTTAGCTCATTAGGAGATTGCCCCCTTAAAGAGACAATTAAACAAGAGTAGATTCATTCCATAAAATGATCAATTGCGGGATGTTTCCCTACCTCAATGGTTTTTATATTAGTAAAGTATTGAGAATTTATGTATTGCTATTGGATAAATTGTATGTGATGGAATTTTTAGAT
>APFE030110019.1:76794-138096 GCA_000404065.3 Pinus taeda | reverse complement strand
AGACACTCGCATTACATCTATTTAGCATTGGTAGGGGACATCGCCTTGTTGGTCCACTCTGCGGGGACCTATCTTTGGTCAATATTTACAAAGATCGACAATGCTTTAGTAAGTTTATTATTATGGACCTTTGTTTTGATAAATCTTTCCTTTATTCTAGTGCGAGTAAAGTGTAACTTGTTTTGTTTCATTTTCTTTCACTAGAGGGGTTCTTTTATTTGGAGAAAAAATGAGCCAGGTCACTTTAAGCTTTGGCTTTTTGGGTGCTAGGAGATGGGAATTTGGTGTGTTTTTGGTTGTAGTGGTCCTCTCGGGGCAATTCCTCCTCTCGCTATTTGTAGCTCTAATGCACCAAAAGGGTGGAGCCACTATTGGAAATTTGGGAGTATAGTTTGGAAATGTGAGTTGGATGGTTTGATAGTTCTTATGCCTGTGTTGTGAAATGGGGATGTGTCAGTGTGGGTCTCGTGCTCGAGTCATAATTGAGTCCCTTTTTTGGTGTTTTTTTGTCAATTTTGGGATGTTGAGGTAGCAAGATCCGGCTCTGATAAGAATGGGGCCTCATGGCTACCTAGTGTGTAGATATCAACAAGTGGGAGTAGAGGAGGATGATGGGGTTGTGGTTGTTGATTTAGTGGGGGAGTTGGCCTAGGACCAGGGTTGTGGTTGTTGATTAGGTGGGGTGGTTGGACAAGGACTACGATTAGTCGCTAGGTCATCTTGACTAACAATCATCCATGGAATCCCTAGACATGCAGATGAGGAGCGTAATTGCCACCTTGGAGGAAATTAGATAGCAGATACACGATGAACATATCGTGGTCATCGCATTCATGGATGACTTGCAGCAAAACCGGTGGGATATTCTGACTACTTGACATCTTTGTGAGGGAGCTAGAGGTGCACTAACCACTGACTCGATGAGATGGAGGTGCACCTAGCTCATGTTGAATTCCATGCTCATAGGAATACAGGAACCCCTATTGCTCTAGGTGTTGGTCTTGCACTTGATTTCTCCCATTGATCTATCATGATTTTTGGATGCCTTCTTATTCTCTATGTGTTTTAGGCTATCTGGTCATTTTTTTTTTGGAGATTGTGTAAAACATGGAAATTTCTACTCCATTTTTGCATCGTTCTCTTTGTCAGCAAATGCGGTTGGAGTGAGACCAATAGAGCAATGGGCCTCACGTTTATCCAATGTAATATTTTGACAAATTAGTATAAAAATTTGACCAACCAAAAAAAATAGTTGTAAACCAAGAACAGTTTGAGGATTATAGTTGTTAAACTTTAAGCACATCATAACAAAAAAACCCTTGTGGCAAATGATTTTTTTTTGCAAAATCCATTATGGTGGCTAGTCCAAAGGGGGATTCTTGCCAGGATTATATTACTACATTTCAAGCATTAGTGGCCTCTCATAGGAAGAAATGATGGTCAAAGGAAACATAATCAATATTTGTTAAGAAGGCTGACAACATACCCCTTGTTGCCCTAACCATTGGATTCCATTTAACATCTTTGGCATTGATGAATCAAGCAATGGTGGTGAAGTTTACAAGAATGGTGTCATCCGCTAAATTGATGGAGGAGTGGACAGATAAAATCTAGAAACCAATGATAAAAGACATAATTTGTCTTTAAGCATGCGATACTAATTTTGTTTCCTTTTCTTTTGGAGTTTAAAGAAGATTGAGATATGATTTTTAAGAACAACTCATATTTTTCGAGGGTTAGAGGAATACATTTAAACAAGTGGTCATTGGAATTTGACCTAGATGAAGACATCCCCTATGCGGTGCTAGTCTCGGTAAAGCTACCTAAACTCCCGCTTTCGTATTGGAGTGATGACTATTTAAAGGTTATAAGAAAAAGTTTGGGAAGGTATTTGGATCAGGTTGAATCAAGGGATGCCAATTTTCATGTGCAAAAGATTTCGTGGAAGTTGATTTAGAAAAATGGCTTCCCTCATAAATTTATCTCACATAGGGGGATGGAGCCACTACCAAGTTTTAGACTATGAACAACAACCCTTCAAATTTCAGATATGTCATGAGTATGTGCACTTTTCCATGGATTGTAAGAAGGTTCAAACTAGAAAAAGGGAACAATTGAATGCAAATCCAAAAATCAGTGGCAAACCCAGCGTGGGGGGGGTGGTGGAACGGGGAGAAAAGGAAAGTTGATGACTAATAGAAACCCTACAATCCCAAATAGAAATGGAGCCACAACCTCAATGAACCCATTTGAGATCCTTCAATTGCAAGAAGAAACTAAATGAGAAGCATCACAAAACAATAAGAAAAAAGAGGATTCATAGGAGGAAGAATTAACTCCAAAAGAGGAGAAGTGGGGAATCTATGAAAAACACATAGAAAATAAATGATTTCAATGGAAAAGGAGCAATCTCTTCATAGGGCCCAGATCAACAATCAAAACTCTTTGGTTCTAGAACAAGTGGACAATTCCTCATGAAATAGGGAGCACTAAAGGAGAATCACGGCTATAATTCCAAAGAAATTAGAGGAAAATATTGAAAAAGTATTGACTAGTTCGGAAAGAAAAAAGATGAAAAAGACATCCAAGAAACAAGAAGTACCAAAAGAGGATGAAGGAGGACTCTAAGAAGAAAAACTAAACAAAAAACTTGGAACTCAAACTCAAACCACTGAGGTCTTCAACCCCTCTGGTAATTAAATCATAAAAGTAGTGAGGATGGAATGTAAATGTATTTTGATCTTGGGAATATTCTAGAAATTTTTTACATCAATTATGTGTATCAACCCCTATGGTAATTAAATCATAAAAGTAATGAGGATGGAATGTAAATGTATTTTGATCTTGGGAATATTCTAGAAAATTTTTTAACTGATATGGACATAAATTTTTGTATCATGGGAGTGGTGAGGATGGAATGTAAATGTATTTTGACCTTGGGAATATTCTAGAAATTTTTTAACTGGTATGGATAGGGATTTTCGTGTTAGTGTCCATGCTCAATCACAATCCTGCAAGGAATATTAATAATATTGAAGAAATGTGAGGGTTATGGCATGATCCCAGCTTTGTTTTTTAATAAACTCTCATACTCATACTTTTCAAAAAAAAGAAACTAAGATCTATTTAGTTCTATAAATTAAAATAATGACTTATATTTGTAATGTAACTTTATATTTAAATTTAATTAATAAATATATAAAAATCAATATTTACAATAACATTTTCCTCTCGGTTATCTTTTTTATTCAATCTATTTATATATAACATCAATATTATTTATATCACATTAAAAAAATTCAAAAAATAATAAACCTTGTAACTATATATATTATCAAGATTCTAATAAAATTATATTTATCTAATATTTATATAAATATAAATGATATTATTGAAAACCAAATAAATTTATTTTAATTTTAAATTTCTCAGATACTTCAAAAATTAAATTCAATGGAGTGAAAATATTTTGAATTTTTTTTTACATTGAATCCTAATATGCGCTCTCATTGTTCCAAATTGCTATCTTAGACAAAAAAATCACAAGGACCATTTATTCTAAACACTTTAGGCATTAATAACATATTAATAAGATATTCTGGCGACCAACGTGTTGATGCAGCTTTCGTTGAGAGTTGCATTATAGTGGAATTCTACACTTATTTATTTGGTTGAGCGTTTTCCTGCAAACTTGGTGTTCAAAATTACAATTTGTAAATGCCTTGTTTTTTAAAGGCAATTTTTATTTTAAATTTGGTAAAATAAATGTAAGAAGAATGTTTAAAATGTATTTATAAATGAATCTAACATTTTCAACCAATTTTGAATAGGCAAATTACTTAAATTTGTAATTTTAACCTCTATCTTCGATACATTTCAGATAAATTTGACTGAAAAATACACAGAGAAGTTACAAAACTTAAAATAACTAGACCAGAGTTTTTCTTCCTTTCACAATGATATGGAATTGGATTTTATATCATAGTTATCGAAATTCCGCCAAATTGACCAAAGATTCGATTGACACATTAATAAGCGATTTCGAATTCGGTACGGAGTACAGGGTCGATCACATATTCACTACCTTCTTTCGCCTGAATGCCCTGATATGCACCATTCTGTGTGGCGTGTTTAGCCGCCTCCGTAAACAAATAGGCAGAGGGTCATCATGGACAGTGCAAACGAGCAGGCATGGTTAATCTGTCTTCGAGGTAGGATCTGTAGGCTGTGGGATGCGGGTGATATTGGCCATCAGATTGAAAACAAAAAAAACCAGTGAATCAGCCCTTTGACAAACCCTCCCTATTTCGTTCGTAGTACCCATTTGAAACCCCATGTTACTGGAGTTGTATGACAGGTAGTGTAATTTGGAAGAAATGGTTATGAAACAGAAACTTGACATAAAAACGTACACTGTTTCGTGGGGATTTCTTTGTGTGTGGGTATTGCCTTTGTTGATTTCTTTTTCCTTAGACCTAAGCCTTTGTGTATTCACGTTTAAATATCGAAGAAGCATGCAAACGTGTTATTAAAAAATTGAAACTTAGAATGGGGTTATACGCAAAGCAATAATTGCAGATTTGAGTAGGAATAGCAGGTAATCCATCTAGCGATATAAATAATAAAGCGAAATCATATAACCTTATGCTTCTTGTTACTACTTTGGTTCATAGCTCGAGATCATTTACATAGAGATCATGGCACTTACGTTTCATGGCTCGAGATCAGGGCAGGGCATTTACGTAGAGATCAGGGCAGGCATTTCTCAGCTTTTTCCCAAGGTACCTTGACCAAGCTTTGGCCTCAGCGCGTTAATGCTGCTGTGTCATTTACTGTAGTGTAGTCGAGCGCAGAGTCGATTCCAGCACCTCGAATTGTTGTAACGAATTGAGCAAAGAAACAACATACGAATATAAAATATATAGTGGTCTGAAAATGATTAATTTTTCTGTTTCATCTCGATCTTTATCAATGTCAGACGGTGGCATATCCGTTAATCCCTCTGAAATCTTGAAGCCTAGAGTACTGAAATTAGGTGTTGCAGCTGCTGTGTCGTTTACTGTAATTCGAGCACAGAGTCGAGCAAGGTGAAGATGGTCCGTTAGTAAAGGGACAGGTATCATAGTTCCAAACTGCATCGTAATCGTCGGAGGCTGTTAGTGCCTGATTCTTGCTGGAGTTTCCATGGCTTGTGATGATCCAACAGCGTAAAGGTTTTTAATCGTCTAACATAAAGATCAATGGCTCACAACCAGACACGTTGACACTTGAGGGAATTGAAAGGGACAGGTACCATAGTTCTAAACTGCATCGTAATCGTCGGAGTCGGTTACTGCCAGTTTCCATGGCTTGCGATGATCCAACGGTGTAAAGGTTTTTAATCGTGTAACATAAAGATCGATGGATCACAACTGGACGTTGACACTTGAGGGAATTGATCTCAGAGGGAAACGCCTTACGGCGTAAATATAGTGTAGAAACTCTGAATAATTAATGTTTTCAAATATGAAGTTTGTAAATGATGATAAAAGAGTTTGCAAAGCTAAGTCCTTGAGTGAGGAAGTTAATAATGGAAATATTTGTTTGCATGAGGTTCGCCACTGCCTTTTCAAATTGCAACGGTTATAATGTAAGCGACGATTAATTGTATTGTAGTAGTTTCAAATAAGCAATATGTACATGGTATAATGTGAACAACAGTTAATTGTATTATAGTAGTTTTAAATAAGTAATTTGTACATATGCATTCTAAATGTACTGTAATCCTTTCAAATAATTAATTTGTATAAAATTGATCGATTTTTGGGGGAAATTATATTTTTAATTTCACTCATAGTGATAAAGATGACATCCATATGCTATGTGGCATTTCTGTTGGCTTTATGGTCTTGAAAACGACTTTTAAATATATGCAAATGGTAGTAAATTTTAAAATGTGTTGTCAATTTGGTACAAGTATAGATTATAAATGGTTTTATAACAAACTAAGATATCTGTATTTTCAAAAATTATATATATATATATATGAAAATAAAAATAGCAAGTAAAATAAGATATAACTTTTTGAAAACTATTCACTTAGGCCCAAGGGTCACAAAATTGCTCTATTTGTTAGCCTTAATTATGTGTTGTAATTTTAAATATGTTGTTGTCAAGTCCAATCCATCTTTAGCAAGGATATTTGTTTCTTGGTTTCTACTCTTATAGACATGATTAAAGGACATTAAAAAATGGCGTGAGTTGCAAAATATGTTGATAAAGCGGCTGAAAAGCGTAGTTTTGAAGGTGAGAATTTCGTTTCATCCAATTAGTAACAAGTATTAAATACTCATAAATATTAATATTTGTGATCTTATGTTCTTGTGCAATATGTACAAGAAGTTTTAGAGAAAATAATTTAGCATAGTTTTTTTTTGTGGATGGACCAATATTTGCAGATAATGCTATTTTATGTGAAGAGGAGACAAAGAGAAGTCCTCCAATGCCACCTCTTATAGATTTGTTTGGTCCACCCCATCAAAGAATCCAAAGGGAAGATTTCCAAATTATAGGATATGGATGAAACATACGTGGTTGATGTACCTATAGTGCGCTATAGGAATGTGTAATAACTAAACCATGCATGACAATTTTCAGAAAGGAAGGTCCATAATTGTGAAAAATGGCATACTTTTTGTCCATCCAAACTCTCCATGTCACTATCGATGGATGGTCGTTATGTTGTATTTTATGATGTGTAGAGAATGAGGCTTTTTATTCTTCTTTGATATAGGTTCCTTCCAAAGTATACTATTGGTTTTCAGATTTCCAAATTTCCTTCCACATTGCCTGAATTAATGGGCAACACAGGAAAATATGCTTTATAGTTTCTAAATGTTAGCTCTACAACACAAATATGCTTGGTCCATGAAAGGATCACTTTTGGAGCATGTCTGAGTTTGTAACCTTGTTTTTAGAAGGAAATATATATATATTATATATATATATATAATATATATATATATATATATATATATATATATATATATATAATATATATAATATTATAATATATATATATATATATATATATATATAATATATATATATATATAAAACTGATTTTTACATTCCATAAATTCTCCCCCACTAGGGGTCATTAGGAATTTGTTTCCTTGAGTTAGACAAAGGTTACTATGTTTTGGAGAGTATCTCCTAGACGAGTTTGGCTTCTAAATAAGAAATTCAAAACGATTTTTTAGCGAGACCAAGGATTCTTGTAGAGAGCATATATAATTTTCCAAGGCTATAATGTGGCCCCCTTCCAACTGCAAGACATATGAAGAGAGCCATTATTGTTGACTGAGAGTGATGACCTTGATTGAGATTTAGTTTAGATAAAGGAACCCTTCTTCATTCATTTATTAGAATAATTAATAAGGGAAAATAAGATTTTGTTGGCTTAACCATGGATTTTTCCCAATTAGGAATTCAGTACCATCTCAAATTTTCCATCTTAATCCTTAACCAATAAGTGCGAAAGAATTAATGATGGCCATCCATATGATGGATCCAAACCTATAGATTTCATCGAGGATTTAATATAATCTTTGAGTGAGGAAGGGATAATATACTTGTGTTTGTTGTTGACACTTATTAAAATAAATCAAAAATTAATTCGACCGAAATGTTTTAAAAGTCTGGCAAAAAAATGTGTTTATATTTTCTGTCGGCCGCAAAAATGAAACGATTCGACCCTCTATGGAAGAACTTGGAATACAATGATGACTCCCCTTTGAAGGCACATGCAGAAGCTCTATCAACTATCCTGGAACAGAGAAAGATACTGGCATCAACAAATTCAAACCAGCTGAGATGGGGCAATAACGAAGAAGGAAATTTTAACCTCAAAGAGGCTAAGTGCATAGCAATTAGGCTTGACTTTCCAAACCCTGGTGGGGTATAGAAGGACCTATGGCAGAATCATAGTTGGATGAAGATCAAACTATTCATGTGGTTAGTACAGCATAAAAAAATTCTAACCTGGGAAAACCTGAGGAAAAGAGGGGTAGCTGGTCCATCTAAATGCCAGCTATGTGAAGCTCAATAAGAAACTATGAATCACCTTCTAAACCTCTACCCATTCACATCCACATTGTGGAATTGGATTGCCTCAATATTCAGAAAAACAGACAGAGACATGGGGATTATTACTAGCACCTTAAAGAAGTGGAGGAAAAATTTATCAAATAATGAAATAGTCAACAAAGCTTGGGTTTTAGCTCCAAGCTTTCTAATCTGGGATGTCTGGAAAGAACACAACAACAAAATATTCAAAAATAAGAAAGGTTCTTAGTGCATCATGGAATAGATTTTAAGGCAACTCAATGAGACAGTAGGAACTCTCATTAATAACCCCCCTGAGAACCAACCGAAAGATATTAATGTGTAGATACTAATGTGGTTAAGAATGTAGGGGCTCACCACAAAAGGAAAAAACAAAAAGGAAAATCATATAATTGCTGATATGGATTTCTCGCAACCCCCCCCCTCAAGGTTTTCTGAAATGTAATATTGATGGGGCCTCAAAAGGAAACCCGGGCATGGCTAGTTATGTAGGAGTGATAAGGGATGAAAAGGGTCATATAAAAATCATCTTTCATAGAAATTTGGGGAAAGCCACAAACAATATGGCAGAGCTCATGGCCCTCGAGCAATGCTTAGAAATCCCGAGGGACTCAAATCTTCATAACATTATAATTGAAGCAGATTCCAAATTGAT
This sequence comes from Pinus taeda, assembly GCA_000404065.3. Lineage (NCBI taxonomy): Eukaryota > Viridiplantae > Streptophyta > Pinopsida > Pinales > Pinaceae > Pinus > Pinus taeda. The sequence continues at coordinate 129,335 of APFE030110019.1, read as the reverse complement.
TATCAATTCAATTAAGAGAATTTGCTATGGCTCAACTCTGGAAAAGGTTTCGAGACATTGGAGGCTTCTGCAAGTCTATCAAAAGATTCAATCCCACTTGCAGAACATGAGAGCCTTGAGTTTCACTCATGTGCGCTGAACAACTAACAAATTAGCGAACATCTTAGCTAATGAAGGCATACTCTGTGCTAAAAGCAACAATAAATATAAATGGATAGAGATCCCCCACGGTAGATTGAGGGAAGAGTGTCTCAGACAGGCGAACCAGACCGGGAGCTTTATTAGAGTAGGGGATACTAGTAGGATGTAGTCTTCAAGAAACAATTGAATGTTAGTCCATATGAATCAGCAGTTCAGGGATAGAAACGAAAAGAATGGTCATTCCTTACGCCGGAATAGGTGCCTAGAAGCCTACATTCCCAAAGTTCTCGAGTGGGTGTCAATTAACAACTTAGGTATTTATCTAAATTGAATCATGTTACAGAAAGCCTTTCCAGTGGCTATGTAGGGAGATTAGTTAAAGTACGAGTAGGTAGGAGAAATAGCAACAATCATAGCAAATCCGTGTTGCAAATAGCAAGATGGTTATCAAGGCAATCAAACCTGAAATTGACTTTAACAGTAGCTTTATCTAGCTTCGAGTCCAAAGGTAATGTTAAATAGTGAACAAGTTACATAGACGGGCAGGAATCGCATGCATCTGGTGGATTTTGGGCAGACTACATGCGCAAGGGTTATCAGCCAAATCAGACACAAATTTTTTATAGAACAGTCTCTATAGGCTCATCGAGTCTGATTCAAGAGTTAAAGGGAGTGCTTGTTAATGGCCTCATATTGTTAATGACTGTTAGATCTCGGAGGATAGATCGAATGTTCAGGGCTTCTGATTATCTATTGTGGTCACGTTGTCATGTTTTTGCAGGCTTTGGGCCCGGTGAGTGGGCCTTAAGCTCAGTTTCCTAGGCTATAGGTGGCCCACTTCTCTTCTCTTCACCCAAACGATACAAATAAATGGAGTCAAAACATTATTTTTGCATTCTTTCCACATTTGGACCTAACTTTTAAACTAAATCTTTTGGCATGAATTTTTAAAGGAATGTTTTTGGGGCTGAATTTTAAAGTGAGCTTTTTGGACTTAATTTTTAAGGTAAGTCTTTTAGGCTGAATTTTTGAAGTGAGTTTCTTGGGCTGAACTTTTAAAGTGAGTTTTTTTTAAAGTAATTCGTTTTGGCTGAATTGTTTTAAAGTAAGTCTTTTGTGTTGAATTTTTAAGGTGAGTTTTTTGGCCTAAATTTTGAAAGTGAGTTTTTTTTGTAAGATTTTGAAATTGACTTTTTTGGGTTGGATTTTAAAAATTTACATAGATTGGATTATCATGAGAAATCAAAGAAATTGCAAGAGAAAATATGATTGAATAAGAGACATTGAGGCTCATGGAAAATACTCGAGAAACTATTACAGAAGAAAGAAGGAAGAAAACTTAAATATTGAAAGGGAAAATTCAATCTCAACTAGAAGTTGAAGCAAGTATGTAAATGTAAATTTAAATATTATAAACGATATTTAAAACTTAAGTAGTGTATTGTGAAATTTAATTTTTATTTGATGAACTAATTTGAAAACTATTTTGCAATGTAAAGAGAGAGAGAGAGATATTGCTCATAACATTGGTGATGAGAATGAATTGGTTGAAAGACAAAGTGAAAAAGATAATGAACCAATGATGATGATGTTTTTGAATATGTTGAAAGAGATTCAATGAGAATTATAATCACATATATTATTGTATATTAATATATATATATTATACTATATATTATATATGTCATGTGTATTATTGAAATTATACATATTTATTAACTTCAATTTCATTCAAAGTTTATTTTTTAATTTAATTATTTAATAATATTTATACCTATTTACATTTAATTCTCATATGTACAAATGAGATCAATATCGATGATGAGATGTTATAAAATGTTGACACTCACACATATGGAGATAAAAAAGTTGACCATGTTATATGATATTGTGTTAAGCTCATTATTGATAATTTTTTCAAAGATGAAAATGTGACAGTTCAAGCTCAATTTTTGAGAGGTCTCTTAACATCACAGAAATTAAAAAAACTACAACTCTATTAGGTATTAAAAAATCAATGATAGATAAAAAGGTGAAGGAAAATGTGATTCAAAATATAAATAGTGCTTTAAAATCAATTGAAAGATCTAGAAAGAAAATTAATATGGATGCACGTAGATAAATACAAGTGACAGTGGTTTCATCAAGTACTAAAGAAAATTGTTTGGTTAATCTATGGCAAAAGCATTAGGGACCTCATGAAAAACATCACAAAATCATAGGAATGATGAGCTCGCTTGTTGGATAGTGATTTGTAGGCAACCATACAAAGATATACTTGGAGAAGATGTTAAAAAAATAATGTATGAATATTGGATGAAAAATTCACGTGTTTCACCAAAATCAAGGGATGTGATGCATCTAAGAATAACACAAAATCAATATGAAGAACATGCAAAACATATCTTGGACACCACTAAGATAGAGTTGTTTAATAAGTTCATAGAAGAGGATCATGGAATTAATGTCTCAATCAATACCTTTGTGCAACAAAAGCCATGGTATGTTAAACCTATCACTGTACGCGACACTTGTTGTTATCATTATCATGTGGATTTCCAATTATATTATGACAACTTCCTTAATTTTGGTAAAACATTTTGGAAAAATTCACCTCCTCCTTCCACTATCCATGATTTTGTATCCAAAATTCTATGTGTAAGAGAAAGTGATGAATTATTTTACCAAAAGAAATATGTTGGTGGAAAGAAAATGTGGCCATTGTGGAAATCTGACTTTATTTCACAATAAATATTCTATTGATATAAATGATCAATCATTGTCTAACCTAAAAGTGAAATGGAATAGATATGAATATATCCATAGATCGATTAGTTCAAATAGTAGTACAAGTGCTAAAATGATTGATTTATAAGAAGAAGAAATTTATGTGATAATTTTTTTGAAGAAATTTGAGACATAATTTATAAGTACACCAAGAATTTACATAGAGCTCGATGGCAGGACCTGCATTCAAAAAATCCCGTGAAATTTTTTCACCAGGGACCATTTTGTCAATAATTGATTTTTGTAGAGAATTACATATTTGTTGCACAAAATGGAATATAGAGTGAATATTATTATTCTTACCAAGTCTCTATGCTTTTCCATATTCTATATAGACGTGTTGAATTTTTTTTTGATCATATATAAAGCACTCATGAGAGTTGACATGTTATTAAAGAATATCACTTTTATATCAACGATGATTGTACACATGATACACATTTTGTAGAACATTGTTATGATAAGATTTATGACTCGTTGAAAGGTCATGGAATACAATTCAATGAACATTGGATATGGTCAAATGGATAATAAGGTCAATTCAAATCTTCACGATCATTCTTTTGGTTGTGTCGTCTTCATAAGAAAACCCACATTAGATATTGCTAGAATTTCTTTGAGACTAGTCATGGAAAAGGAGAACATGATGCTACATGGGAATATATAAAACGAGCTCTTTGAACATATCAAATGGACCACTCTGCAAACTGATTTGTCTCAGCTGATTAAGTTGTTCAATGGTGCATTGGTGCACTAAGCCATGCGACTAACCCATCAAGGGAGGTATCGAGGTATGTACATATATACAAATTAGCATGTATATAGTTTTAATATATGATCATTTTTATTAATTTTATAATTTTAAACATTTATAAATTATATAGTTTAAACAATATCACGATGATTATATCTTTGATAAATAAATTGTATTTTAAATAACATATTTAAATTTTTGTTTGAATTTACTATAGGTTTTTTTGGCATATTGGAGTCCAAGATGTAGATAGATCAATTACATATGAAGCTGAAATAGTAAAAGGGACTCGAAAATTGCATTCAATTAAAACAAAGGATTATCGAATTGCGTTTTCATTTATAAACAAAAATATTCTTGTTTTTTTCATGTTTGCATAGGGGACCACAATCCAATGATGTTTGTGAAAACAATATCTATGTATAATCTTGGCAACATACAAAACTAAATACAAAGGGGAAAATGTTAGTTGCAATCTTCGAAGAGACGGAATCAAAGGAGACTATAGTATCATTTGAACATGGACAAGTTTTTGATCTTGTTAGAGAAGGTAACATTTCAATCGCTTGCAAAGGATATATATATTATATATATATATATATATATTATATATATAATATATATTATATAGAAGGGAGAGAGAGAGAGAGAGAGAGAGAGAGAGAGATGTTTTATGTTTTTAAAATCATTGTGTATAAGTATCTAGATAATAGTTAAAATATAGAGATCTAGAAATAGGTAATAAAATGAAGTCCATGTTGATAAAGTTAATTTCATGTTAATTATGATATGAATTTATAGTTGTTTTTATTGCGCAGGAGATGTTTTTGTTGTAGTTGCACCCATTAACAACATAAAAAATGTCAAGTATTATTTGTTGCGGTGGATTGAACGAAAGATGAAGTTATTGGTAGACTATGATGATAATGGTTTTATATATGAAAGAGGGTCTATTATATTGAAAGGTTTTTTTTTCCAAGAAACTCATCAAACTGAGAGTAATGTTTACTTTCAAGACTATCAACCCGATATCATAAGTTTTCGATATAGTCACGGTGTGTATGCAGCGCACATAAAGTTGATAGAAGTTTAATATATAAATAAAATGAAAGTTAAAAAATGGATAATTTCAAAGTTGACCATGAACGGATCATTGACAACGACATACCATTAGAATTTTTTAAATTTAGCTGCCCAACAATTTCTTCTCCTTGGATTCATCTTTGAGAACTTAGAGTTCAAGTACATTGTTAGCCTTTCTTTTTGTGCACTCTTAAGTTGTACATTCTTAAAAATGTGATGATGTGAAAGTGATTATCATTGCGAGTTTTATTGAGTTACAAAGTTATTTGTATACTTCCTGTTATGTAGGTGTGTTGAGTATTTGATGCTATTGATATTATGTTTGCTTGCACGACAAGTAATTTATATGTATACATTCTCTCGTCTTAAACGATTTCATACATGAATGAAAAATGTAGTAGCCTTTCTATACATGAATGCAAAACGTACATACCATATTTTATAATTCAATTTTAAGTTATGATTGTTTTAGACATTTACAACAAATTATAAGATTCATTCAAATGCAAAATATACCATTTTTTATGATTTGCCATTTTACTCTATTCATTTTAAATAAATTGACAAAACAACTTTAAACAAAACCTAAGAATCATCTACTAACATTATAAGAATGATTGAATGCAAAATATACCAAATAAATGCAAATTTACTTTGATTGCTCCATACACATAAACTTAAATATGTGAAACCTTTAAAAACATCAAACCATGCATCATGCAAATTGTGGGCCATGTTTTATAATGCAATTTTATCTAGTATGTTTGTGCATTCAAATATTAAAAGTTAACTATCAATCGACATCCATAGTATCCTTTCTATACATTGATGCAAAATGTACATGCCCTATTTTATAATGTAGTTTTAATTTATGATTGTTTTAGACATCCACACCAAATTATAAGATTCATTCAAATGAAAAATGTACTATGTTTTGTAATTTGAAATTTTACTAGATTCATTTTAAATAAATTGACAAAACACGTTTAAACAGAACCTAACAATCATCTACTAATATTATAAGAATGATCATGTAAAATGTACCAACTAAATGCAAATTTACTTTCATTGCTACGTATTCATGAACTTAAATATGTAAAACCTTTAAGCATCAAACCATGCATCATGCAAATTGTACCATGTTTTATAATGTAATATTATAGTATGTTTTTGCATGAACAACTTTATATTAAAATTTAACTATCAACTGACATCCATAGTAACCTTTTTATACATGAATGCAAAATGTACATACCATATTTTATAATGCAATATTTATGAATGTTTTAGACATCTACAGTGAATTAAAATATTCATTCAAATGAAAAATGTACCATGTTTTGTATTTTCCAATTTTAATAGATCTATTTTAAATAACTTGACAAAACAACTTTAAACAAAACCTAAGAATCATCTACTAACATTATAAGAATGATTGAATGCAAAATATACCAACTAAAGGCAAATTTACTTTCATTGCTACATACACATAAACTTAAATATGTAAAACCTTTAAAAACATCAAACCATGCATCATGCAAATTGTGGGCCATGTTTTATAATGCAATTTTATCTAGTATGTTTGTGCATTCAAATATTAAAAGTTAACTATCAACCGACATCCATAGTATCCTTTCTATACATTAATGCAAAATGTACATGCCCTATTTTATAATGCAATTTTAATTTATGATTGTTTTAGACATCCACACCAAATTATAAGATTCATTCAAATGAAAAATGTACTATGTTTTGTAATTTGCAATTTTACTAGATTCATTTTAAATAAATTGACAAAACAAGTTTAAACAGAACCTAACAATCATCTACTAACATTATAAGAATGATCATGCAAAATGTACCAACTAAATGCAAATCTACTTTCATTGCTACATATTCATGAACCTAAATATGTAAAACCTTTAAGCATCAAACCATGCATCATGCAAATTGTACCATGTTTTATAATGTAATATTATAGTATGTTTTTGCATGAACAACTTTATATTAAAATTTAACTATCAACTGACATCCATAGTAACCTTTCTATACATGAATGCAAAATGTACATACCATATTTTATAATGCAATATTTATGATTGTTTTAGACATCTACAGTGAATTAAAATATTCATTCAAATGAAAAATGTACCATGTTTTGTATTTTCCAATTTTAATAGATTCATTTTAAATAACTTGACAAAACAACTTTAAACAAAACCTAAGAATCATCTACTAACATTATAAGAATGATTGAATGCAAAATGTACCAACTAAAAGAAAATTTACTTTCATTTTTACATATTCATAAACTTAAATATGTAAAACCTTTAAGCATCAAACCATGCATTATGCAAATTGTACCATGTTTTGTAATGCAATTTTATAGTATGTTTGTGCATTCAAACAACTTTAGATTAAACGTTAACTGGCAACCGACATCCATATTAGATTTTCTATACATGAATGAAAAATGTCCATGTACCATATTTTATAATGCAATTTTAAGTTATGATTGTTTTAGACATCTACACCATATTATAAGATTTATTCAAATGAAAAATCTACCATGTTTTGTAATTTGCAATTTTACTAGATTCATTTTAAATAAATTGAAAAAATAAATTTAAACAAAACCTAAGAATCATCTACTAACATTATAAGAATGATCATGCAAAATGTACCAACTAAGTGCAAATTTACTTTCATTGCTACATATTCATGAACTTAAATATGTAAAACTTTTGAGCTTGAAACCATGCATCATGCAAATTGTACCATGTTTTATAATGAAATATTATAGTATGTTTGTGCATGAACAACTTTATATTAAAATTTAACTATCAACTAACATCCATAGTAACCTTTCTATACATGAATGCAAAATGTACATACCATATTTTATAATGCAATATTTATGATTATTTTAGACATCTACACCTAATTATAAGATTCATTAAAATGAAAATGTACCATGTTTTGTGATTTGCAATTTTAATAGATTCATTTTAAATAACAAGTGACAAAACAACTTTAAACAAAACCTAAGAATCATCTACTAACATTATAACAATGATTATGCAAAACACACTAACTAAATGCAAATTTACTTTGATTGCTAGATATTCATGAACTTAAATATGTAAAACCAAATTTCAAGCATCAAACCGTGTATCATGCAAATTGTACCATGCAAAATGTACACAAACTCCAAAATTAGCATGCATTAAATCATAATAAAGAGTTCTAGATTTAAAATATGTCCAAAATTTATATCATTATAAAGGAAATATATAATAAAGAGTTGTCAAATAAAAATATGCATCAATTCATAATAAAGAGTTTTACTTTAAGTATGTCTAAAATTTATATCATGATAAAAGTAAATATAACAAAAAAAACTATCAAATAAAAAGTTGCATCAGTTTAGAGAATCTCGCTAAAATATATGATCTATCCCTCCTCCTGCTTTCATCTAAATCATGGGTGCCCTGCACAACATATGTAATTTCATATATACATAAGATTATGTACTTTAAAATTAAATGAGAATGTAATCATCAAAACAAAATTATAAAAAAATTTAAATTCCATGCAATAACTCATGTTGTCCCCCCTCCATTATGACCTTGTGGTGTTCACCATGCATTGTGCCCTCATGGATAAACTGTAATACAAATGTGCATGTATATATATTAAAATTTTAAAATTTCACATGAAAATGCATAAACTAGATCAATATTAAAAAAAACAAGTATCAACTTTTTCAAATTGTCTAGATAATTCAATCCCTATAACCGACTAGAGTTTCAAATTCCATGCAATACCTCATGGTGTTCGCCTTGCATTTCTCCCACCTGTATGCCCTATACAATACATGTTTATGTATATATTAAAAATTTAAAATTGCACGTGAGAATGCATAACTTGCAATATTAAAAAAATGGTTACACTACTTTTTCAAATTATTTAGATGATCCTATCCTTATTTTCAACTCCATCGCTAAAGTACCTAGAGAATGGAAATCATCTCCACAAACCTATAATTCGAAAATTTTAAAAGTATAAGATCTATCTCATTTTTTTAATGAAACTTGCACTTCAATTTATAACAAAATATAAGTGAAATATTCAATACTTGTGATAATCGAATATTTGACACGTCTCCTAGTAGGGAGGAAGAGGGTGATGCTATATCGAAAACATCGAATGGAATAGGAATCTATTAACATTTAATTATAAATACATAATTATTTATTTTAAAAATATGTCCTCACAATACCATATAATAAAAGTAGAATAATAATTTTATCAACATGAACTCTTAAAAAAAAACTAACATCTCTCAAAATATCTTGATTAGAACCTGAGCCTGGGACCGTGATATTATCAAAATTTTCATTCAACAAACGAGTTAACTACAAATGGTGAACTTATGATACATTTGTGTTAGATTATATCTGAAAAAATTAACAAAATGTATGTGAATCAACATTAACACATACATTACAAATTACATAAAAATATCTGCCCTAACCATTAACACATACTAATCCCACACCCTCTTCCTCATGAACAATTAGGCCTTGCAAACCATTACTACAACCCTTTGCATATACTTTAAGCTCCTCAATATTCTTATTATCTATATCCTCATCTGTTTTATATAAAAAATTAGCACATTCATTAGCTCATGCTCTTTGTCGATTTAGACCGATATCAATTCGAGTCAATGCACTCTGGATGTTGTCTATAATTACATCCCTTCCTTCTCAACCAATTTGAGAAGTGACATCCATATCTGACTGCAAAGTTACCAGACGAGCAGGTTGGCATACCAAAAGTGGCGGAGGGCAAGGATTTTTAGTATCATGTAATGCGCCCTTACGATCACATAAATGACCTCTCCAAGTACAATAATATTCAGATGGAAGGTCATTATAATCGGGGTTCATACCCAAAAATTATTCTGCATAAAATAATTTTATAAAATAAATTGGAACTTCGTCATTCCATGGTAGCTTTCCATACGCTTCAAGGAACCTATCATACAAATGATTGGCTATATCAGGGTGATTGAAATATTGAACCTTGAGCATCCTTTTTCTCAAACCTTCTTTGAAATTAAACAGAGATTTTTCATTTGCTTTTGTAACCCTTTTACTAACCTCGACCCATTTATTGGGACCCATTATTGCTTCCTTTCTACACCTCATCATATCTATAAAGAAATTTGTGGTTTCCTTAAGCTTCTCGTAAATATCAAGAAATGAGCTTAGAGAGTGCACAACTATTTCTAAGTTTTCTCGACTCTCTACAGGGAGCTCCTAACTCCCAAGATCTTTCCTCAATTTTGAATAATGAATTTTACACCTTTGTAATGTACATTTTCGGAGGTTTGTTTCTCAAGGAATCTCATCTGGAATATCAAATGGACAAGTTGTAGTTGGTGTATGGACTTATTTTTTAATTTTCTGGCTTCGCTTACATCTACTTTGAGCAACATGTTCACCCTCTGCATCAATATATAAAATAACATAAATATAAAAACATGTGAAAAAATATATTCACACACATGCAAGATAGAAATGTACAAGCATATGTACATAAAATTCAATTACATGTACAAATTTGTTTTAACATATTTTTTATTATTATATAATTTATCAAAATGATGAGGATCATGATGATCCGATTGAGATTGATGACCACCCAGAGATGTTTGAGAACCATCATTCCCACCCAAAGATGTTTAAGCACCATCATGACCACCTAGAGATGGTCGAGCACCATCACTCCCAAGTACATGAGTTTATTGATCTTGTTGACCACTGGGAGAATGTTGAAAACCCTCACACGACAACATATTGAGTGAAGCTTCTAAACAAATAGAAAATCAATTCAATATATATGTATACATACATATGATTCTACCTATTTATCATTTAAGTAAATGCACACACACACACACACATATATACACCATAGAACGATGCTGTGAACGATGGTCATCCATTGATTGAGTAGATACTCTTTTCCATATGTATACATGTTGTATCTCTGAGATGATAATGGTCAACTATCATGCCAGGGCATCTAAGATATTTGTTTTGGGGGTTTTGTTTTAATTTGAGAGGACCAATGTATGAAACAGATTTAAAATAGTGATGTCTAACATTTTTGAATAATAATGATATTTAAACAAAGGGCTGCTATTAAAATCCACACAGCGATTTAGCTTGTCTGGTGATCAGTAGAAATAGAAATATGATATGACTATTACAGTTTTAAAATAGAAAATTAAATATCCATAAGTAAGAAAACCTTCAAACAATGTTTAGAAAGTTTGACAGAATATGCCCAAGATTACAAAGATACTGATGATTTTATGATTTAGAGGGAATTACTTAAGCAAACAGTTTCTTATAATTCATTCTCTTTAAAGATGATCACTTCAGAAAGCTTATAGGAGTAACTGAGACACAACTAATCCTACTTGATTATCTTTGTAAAACTTAAGAATATGAAGAAAAAAAAATGAATGAAAACTGGAAAAACTTACAAGGAATACGAAACTGTATGAATGAAAATTCAGAATCCTTTGCTTTGCTATTAATGATTCAAAAAAAGATGAGTACATTTAGTGCTTACAAATGTTTCTTCAAGGGTTCAACCCTTAATAACTCGTGAAAGAGAGTTATTTATACAATTTTAGAGCTAATAAAATATCTTAAACAAATTTACAAAAATAGCTTAATACAAAATCAGGAAAATGAACTGATAGTCAATCTGTCACTATTTTGGTGTTGAACAGATGATGGTTGTTCCACAAAACTCTGAATGTTGTTCAGATGTTGATGACTATTCCCGAGAATGTTGAATGTTGTTGATCCTCTTTTCATTCAAGTAAATCATTTAACTGTCCCCAACATTTCTTATCTAGGATAGATAACTTAGTTACCCTTCTATAAACCTCATCCATTTATGTATATTTAGTAAAAGTAGGTTTTACTAAAAATATATGTCTAATTTCATTTAGGATGAAAAAGGTATCTCTAAGTGCATTCAACACAAGTCTTGGTGTTTCCATAGTTATAGAGATTGCTGTAAGAGGAACTACATCCATTGGAATATTGGCCTCTTTCACAGCTTCCTCTTTCTCTTCGACAAGCTTTTCCATTTGTTCCTCCATCTGTTTTATTTGCAGATTTTTTTCCATGATGAGCTTCATCATGTCATATTTCCGAGTCTTGATTTCTTCAATTTCTTTAGTTATTGGGTCCTATGAAGCTGGCAACTTGAGCTGCTTCCTTAATGCTGAAATCTCAATATTTTTCTTCTTGACAATTTCTTTTGTAGCCTTTATATCAGATGGATCATATCCCATCTTCAACACCCATTCTTCCAAAGCTTTATCTTGGTGTATTTTGCCCATGAGGAAAGCTTCTCAAGCTTGAGCTGTGATTGTGTATTAGCCAAGGTAACCTACATCTTTGACAGACTCATGGAAATGTTAGTTAAAGTGGAAGAAATCGTTTGGCCAGTCTGTTTGTGCATCTTAATTTGGTGAATTGGATGTACATCTTTAAGACTGAATTCAAAAGAGGTTTTCTTCTGGTAATGTGCAATAGTTCTGGGCTGCGAAATTTGAGCTTGTAAGAAAGCCATCTGCATTTTACCTTTCTCAGAGTCAAAGACTGAAAGAAGTCTGGCTTGATAGCTAGAAGAATGTTTCCAGAATTGAATATAAGTATTCAATTTTAATTCCTCATTCTTCTTCTTAAATTCACTAAAAACATGAAAAATGTCATCTTATTTATCCTTCTTACTATCTTCACTGATCTGAATCACCTGTTGTTCATGAGATGTGGTGGAATGAGCAGGAGACTGAATAGACTGTCCACCAGATTGTGTGAAAAGAGATTTCTCTCCAAGTCAATCAAACGTTGTTTTCTGAGACTCATTAGTTGCACTAACCTTCAAGGAGATCTTATGCCTCTTCTTTCTGCACACAATTCTAAAGCCTTTACTTGATGCTTCTTCTATAGGGGATGACTATTCTTCCCTTCCTCATTTGGCTGTATTTTCTTGTGCAAGTGGAGCCTATACATTTGAAGTAGAAATTGCCCGTTCTTCAGCTTCTTGAAGGGTGTTCTCCTTCCATTATGACTGATTATTGTATTGCTCAATTTCAGCCTTGGCTGTGTGATGATATGGAGTAAACTTATTTTCAACTCTGAGTCTAGAAATCACTCCCACTAGGTCATAAGACCAAGTGAAGCTAAGGCAAAACTTCATCTCCTTCAGTAACTTGTTTGCTTCTTCTCTTGTTGCTCTAGTTTTATAGATGAATGAACCAACCGGAGCCTTTAGCTTAAAATGTGATTTCTTCTTTGCAACCACAAAATGTACTTCATCTGCATTGAGCCTCTGCCTAATGTATTCTAATGCAAAAATTCTCATAGGGAGGTACTTAGGCAACTTGTAAGGTTGAAGTTCACAGCCAAAGACTCTGATCTATGTATAATTTTGGTAAAGGTACCAATCTCCTATTGTGGCTTGATCAACAAACTATAAAACTTTTAAAATTTCATCATTAACTCTTGGTTCTAGAGTGCTGCTCATAAGATTAATGGTTGGATGAACAAACAATTCTATGAATTGCTTATATGAAAATTATTCTTTCTCCTTCATTCCCATAGAAGTACAAAAGATCGCCGATTGCTGGTTGCCTTCTTCATCTAGCTTATACTGAGTGAATGGAAACTTGTCTCCCTGAAAATAGATAAAAGGATATACAAGTACTGAAGAATACTTGAATACCTCTTTAGTATTGAAGAAGACAAATTGTTCATGAATGGTCTCAGCTAGAAATTGTCTAAAATTAAAACGAACAGTGGGTTTGGAACCAACAGAAAAGATAGACAAGAAACCAATGATGGCTTCATCTACATGTTGATCATAATATTAACTAAGAAGATAAGAGAGGATGGTGGTAATTTGCTTGGTTCTGTTTGGGAATATATATGAATCATAGGGAGGGTTTCTTTTAGGAAGAGGGCTATCTACAGCTAGAAACATTTCTAGATTTTGAGCTCTTTTAGTGAAATCTAGCTTTTGATAGGCTTCTATTAGGATTTCATGAGAAAAAGGATGGGTTGGCACAATAATTGGGGCCTACAACATCTTCTCAATGGAATGAGCATTTATGGAGCACAAGACTTCTCCTGTAGGTGAGATAATAGCTCTGTGAGTGGGGTCATAAGATGCATGACATTTTCTGACAAATTAAGGTGCTTTGTGTGTTTGAGGGAAAATGTAATGAGGAAGGTGGGAGACCCAAAGTCCTATTTAATCCGTTTGATAAAATAATTGGTCCTTCTTCCAGCAATAGATCTCAAACAAATCAAATTCGGACAAAGACTCATGGATTTCACAGTCTCTGTCAATCAGGGGAGTATGATGGAAGTCAACTTGTGGATGAATGAGAGGATTTTGAATTTCTGCAACTGCCTTCCTCTTAGGAGGCATTCTGTTAATTGAATTGCAAGTTGAAAGTGACAGAAATGGGAAGAATTGGGCTGAAACACAGTGATAAAAAAATATTAGTATAACTGAAAATAGATTAAGTGGACCTGGATGCTGGCTTGCTTATGAACATAATGGAAAATTTGGTTGTATGGTGAATTTATTGTGTTGGATGCAAGCTACAAGTATCCAATGATCAATCAAGTTACAGGAATGCACTGTGTAACAATTTATTATGAAAGAAAATGTTTATAAGGCATAAAAATGGAGCGAGTCTGTTAATAAATGGCTCAATTGGTATTAATTTCTCAACGAGACTGAGAAACAGATCTATGGAATATTTATTTGTAGGGGTGGTGAATTAAATGGATAATGGCAGACAGGCGGAAGCTGATTGGACAGAGGAAGCGACATGGGAGCAGAGATGATGGAGTGGACCGAAAACCGCATTCGGGAGTAAGTTTGTGTGTTAAGCAGTTTGGGATTTTAAGTCTCGAATAACTAGGAGCGGGGGTTGGGATTTTCGGAGGGTGTTTTCCAAAATTTTCAACTTCGGACCCCCTCCCCAGGCTGCTAATAATGTTCGAATGACAAGGGAGGGCCGAGGAGCAATACGGGTCATTGGATCAGAGGGAGATGCACAGGATGGAAAGAAAATGAATGAAGTTTAATGAAGTGAGGCAGAAAATGGTGGAGTGGTCCAAAAGTTATAATAAATGTGACAGGTGTGGGGCTTCTGGGTGAATGAATGGATAAAGTGTAAATATTACAACATAACATTGAGATTTAGCAAATAATGGTTAATTTAAACCATTCGTTATATGCACATGTATCCAGAGTTCTAACTTAGGTTAAAAATCCTATCATGCTCCAATTTCATTTCATTTCTCTACCTACCCTTAACATTCCTAACATTTTTACAAGATTAGTCACTCGGGCGCATTTGGACTAACTCAACATTTTCCTTTTAATGATTAATCCACCTCTATCCCTTATTGCTTCCATTGGCTCAGATTAAACTGTTGAGCCAATTTTATTTGCTACCTATCAACAAATAATTTAAATCTAATCCAATCATGATTAAACTGTATAATTGGATTGTATGAACTAGTGTGGCATTTAAACAATGTGCGCACAACTTTTATTTGCAAAAATAAAATTGAATAAGAGTAGTGGCCTTTGGATTTGAAACACTTTCAGAATTTATTATTCTTTTCTTTTCTTTCTAATCTAAAATTTTATTTTTTGTGCCTTCCTTTTTAAGGGCATCTATTCTAACATTGTATTTGATATGGACTTATTCATCAAAATATCCCTAAAATTTTTTGTCTCTTTATTCTTTTGTCCATATTCTAACTTAAAATTTTCTCAAAATATATTTTTTAACTGCTAACTTACCAAAACCAAAAATTGCTACAACATCGACTCCAACTGGGGACTGCTTTCTCCTGTAGAATGTAGAGAACCTGCATATCCATGTGCCTTCTCCTCAAGCTATGGAGTCTTAGCTGTGAACAAACTCACACTGACAGTTTGAAAAAGTAAAATAAACCAAACATTTTACAATGGTAGTAGTGAAATCTACTTCAACTTCTCAGTACTGAATGTAATGCTTGAGAAAGCTTCCATTAACAGGATAAGTGGAATATAGTCCCTCTAGATGTTGTAGCACATAGGTGTTGTTTCCTTTTACTTAAGCAATAGCTAAAGGTCCAAACCACAGGTTGTCAAACTTGCCATGTTTTCCCTTGTATTCTCTTATGGAATCCCATCTTAGAATTAGATCACCCTCCTTGAAGTCCCTTTCCCTAGCTCTTCTATCAAACAGGCTCTTCATTGTATTCTGACCTTTTTCAATTTGTATTGAACTTCATCTCTATTTTCATTTAGTTCAATAATTTGATTTAACCCCCTTGAAAAATCATTAGGTTCATCAATTGAATCCTGCAGAAACTTTAAAACAAGGAAGGCCAAGTTGGTAGGGAAAATTGCATCTTTTCCATAAACTAACTGAAAAGGAGATTTTCTAGTAGATCTCTTTGGAGTAATTCTATTTGCCCAGACTGCATAAATTAGATGAGTGTCCCAACTCTTTTTATGATCTGCTAAAGTCTTTTTGATAACCTTTACCATACATTTATTGGATGATTCTGCAAGACCATTACCTTGAGGATAATATGGAGTTGAATGATGTAGCAAAATCTGATATTTCTGGCAAAAGTCAATCATTTTAACATTGGAAAATGTTGTGGCATTTTCAGTAACAATCTAGGTTGGGAAACCAAACCTATATAAGATGTTTTCTTCAATGAATTTGATTACTACTGAATTAGTAGCATTTCTTACTAGAATTTCTTCCACCCATTTAGTAAAGTAGTCTGTTGCAGTGAGGATCTGTCTATGCTGATTGCTTGAAGTAGGATGAATCTCTCCAATAAAATCTAATTCCCTTTGGAGAAAAGGTGCTGAGACTATTGTAGGGATGAGTGGAAGAGCTGCTAGTTTTTGCTTACCAACAAACATCTGACAAGGAACACAACTTTTGACTTTTTCTCTTACTTGTAAGAACAATGTTGGCCAATAAAATCTTACCCTTAATATCTTATATGATGTTTCTCTCCAAGTATAATGTCCTCCACAAAATCTTGTATGTGATCCCTTCAATCTCTGATTCTGTTAAACATAATAACAATATATTCAATGGGTCCTTCTAGTATAGATTTGCATTTATGATACAATACTTCAATGCTTTCAATTTGAGAGTTTTACATTGAATTTTGGAGAATGATGTTGGACACTCAAAATGGATCAAGAAATTTGTAATATCTTGATACCAATTTGACAAAATAAATTTCTCATCAATGTGTAGAGAAATGGTTTGATCTGAAGGTAAAGGTTCCTGTGGACTCTTTTCTTCAGGATGCTAGGGAGGTTCTTGTGGATTCTCCCCTTCTGCATAAACAGAAGGTTCTTGTGGATTCTTCTTATTTGAACTTTGACGTGGTTCTAGTGGATTCTCCCCTTGTATTTCCCAAGCAGAGTTGATGCCCAACACTTTACAGTTGGATTCAGCTAGAAGCTTAACTAATATTTGACCCTTTACTAGCTTTGTAGTTTTGATAATTAGATCAAACTCGAGTATTTGAGTGATCCATCTACCTCTCTTCCCATCAATGTCTGATTGAGTTAAAACAATTTTTACAGCACTGTTAGGAGCATAAGTAGTAATAGGTGAATGTAGGACATGCATCCTGAATGATTTGAGGGCTTGTATAAGGGCATAGTCTTGTTTCTCAATTATGTCATACTTAAGCTCGGCATCCCTCATAACCTTACTAAAAAAGGCTATAGGTTGGTCATGGGAATCTTCATTCTTTTGTAATAGAACAAAAACAAGGGTTGTTTCACAGGTAAAGGAAAATATACTGAATGGTTTGGTATAATAAGGACTGGCCAAGGTTGTCGCTTCAGAGATAGCTTTCTTGATGTGATCAAATGCATGCCTGGAAGAGACAGTCCATTTAACTTCATGATGCTTTTGGAGCATCTCAGTTATGTATTTTACAATTTCAACATAATTCGAGATGAATCTTCTTAAAAAATTAATCTTGCCTAGAAAAGCTTGATTCTCTTTCTTATTTCTAGGTAATGACAATGTTTTTATGGCATATACATGTTTGAGATCAATCACCACTCCCTCCTTTGAGATTATATGGCCTAACAATTTTCCTTCTTTGATAGCAAACAAAGACTTTTTAGGATTCAGGGATATTTTGAATTTCCTACACCTATGAAAAATCTTCATCAAGTGTTTTAGATGTTTCTGATCAGAATTAGTCATCAAGATAAATGACTACATATTTGTTTACCTGACCCACAAAAGCTATATCCATAGTTCTCTAAAACGTTGCTCTAGCATTGGATAAGCCAAAGGGAATTCTAGAATACATCAATGTGCCCTAGGGTGTAGTAAAAGATGCCTTCTCTCTATCTGCTACAAGTCTGCTACATCAACATTTATCTGATTGTAAACTGAAAAGCCATCAAGCATTGAAAGTCTTTTTACTCCTGAAACCATCTAAAGTAATGGATCCATTTTAGGTAAAGGATAGTTATCTTTTAGTGAAGCTTTATTCAAATTCCTAAATTCCACACAAAGTCTAATTTACCCATTCTTCTTTTTAATAGCAACTAGATTGGAAACCCAATTAAAGTATCTAAGAGGCACAATAATCTAGGCATCTAGCATTTTATTAATTTCCTTTTCCATAGTTGGTAGAAGAACTGGGTTAATCCTCCTAAGTTTCTGTTGATAAATATTAGCTTTTGGATTTAAAAGAATCTTATGTTGTACCAGTGATGTATCATAGGTCTTTAGATCATCATAGGTCTAGGAAAAAACATCCTTATATTTTTCAAGTAACTTAAGGTGTTGAGTTTTGATTTCGAGATCTAAGGACACACGAATTTTGATGATCTTAATGTCACCATTTGTTCCAATATTTACTTCCTTTATATCATCTTGTGAAGAAATTTACTGTGGGTTTCTGAGGACATCATTTTGATCAAATAATTTCTCTAAAGGAAAGAGACCTTTGGGAATAAAATTGTTACACAATTGAATGATGTCATGATTACCAATTTTTGAATTGAAATTTGAACTAACATTTTCATTTTTTATGTTCTATTTTCATCAATTGTAGAACTCAAAATTCATCTACAACCTGCAGAAAAGATTTTAGTTGTTCATCATCTTCAAATATCTGCCAGTATTTTAGGTTATCTGGAATGGATGGCCTATATTTGACTTGTATTTGATAGAGCACATTAGTTTGATCTGGGATTTTAAATGAACTAGTAGAGACAACTAGGGAATTTGCATGAATATTCTCATCTCTTGGGATATAAGTCAAGTTAAAAGCATTAAAGAAATTTTCAACTAAATCCCAAACCTCTTTTCGATAAGATTTAAGCTTAGGATGCTTTGTTTGGAAAATATTTCTAAATTGTTTAACAATGAGCTCTGATTTAGTGAAAACACTCAAGTTGTGTACCTTTAAACTCTTGGATAACTATAGTCCTAGAAGGAAAACCTGATATTCTGCTACATTATTTGTAACTTCAAAATCAAGTTTGCATGATTCTATAATATTTTCTTTTTCTGGTGAGATTAGTAATACCCCATCCCCTGCTCCATCCTTTGTACAAGAACCATCAAAGAATAGCTTCCATACATCAGTTTGTTTTGGAATAGGGCTTTCAATAACATCTTCAATTTTTACTTGGGATTCATGTATTTGGTTTGAAGAGAGTTGAAAACATCCAAAGTCTTGATCAATCACATAAATGGGATGGTTCCTTGGTTGATCTGTTTTGCATACAGTGTGTACAAATCTTATCTCTCTATACAACCTAAGTTGTTCTCCCCCATAAAATGGAATATTGGAATAAGAAATGTCCATCTGTAGAGGTCCCCCTGAATTGGCACAAAAAGACCTTGAAAGGAACATTCCAAATTTGGGAGGGATATCAGTGACAACTATATCCAACACTACACTTTTTACTAGGATTTGGGCAAGAGTGTCTACTATATCCTTAATTAGTCCTAGACAAGGCACCCATTTGGAATCAAAGGTGTACAAATCATGATAGGATCTAGTTATGTCAAGATTTAAATGATCCATGACAGTTTTTGGCATGAGATTATTTGATGCTCTAGAATCAAGAATACAGATGTATAACATGGAATCATTTGTCTTTAGAGTCACATAGAATGGGGGCACTATTTCATCTATCATATCCAAGCTAGGACCAAAGACAACTGCTGGTTTTTCATCTTGAAGGCTAATAACATCACTTTCAACATCAACTGATGTGTTTTGTATCCATTTGGAGACTTGATTTTTATATCTAGGGTTTTTGGAAAGTTCTGAAAGTGGTATAGGAATTTTAACTCTTTCTATTTCCTTTTCAACATTAAATGCAGTTAAGACAATTTTTTCAATTGGAGTTGTATCTGTTGACAGAATTAATTATCGGATAATAGTTGTCTGAGTTTCAACAACTTTGGTATGAGGTTCAATTGTTGGAGGTTCCTTAGGAGGTCTTCCAGGGCCAGCTCTAGGTCTAAGATCATATCTTTTGTTCAACTCTACAATTAGGAATTCAAAGAAGGCATGGTATTTGGAAGTCTGTGAGGACTCTTGATCTTCTTGAACCTGTCTTTGTTGTGAGAGAGGAATAATAATGGTATGACCAGAATAAGTATCCGTATTGTTAATGTCTTCAGTGATAGTCATAGTATTGTCATCAGGTTGTTGATCATCTATCAATAAAGGAGTTGGAACCTGCTAATCATTACTAGGACTTTGAAGAATTTGTACTTGTGGATTTCTTTTGTATTGACCTTAATTTTGATTTTGAGGTCGAGTGACTTCCTGTTGAACTGTTCTAGGTTTAGTCTCAATCTTGGAAATTCTATTAGAAAGATTTCTAAGAAGTGAAGTTATCTCATCTATTTTAAAATCTTCAGTTTTAGTCTTAGAGGAAGTTGAGGCCTCTTGACTAGATTTAAGTTTTCCTTGGGCCTTTTCCCATTTAGCCTTTAAAGTGGCTAAGGCAACCCTATTTTCTTCCATCTATATAGCATTAGTTTTCATGTCTTCAAGAGTTCTTGAAGTTCTATCTCTTAACATTACAACAAAATCAACTTCAAAGGCTTTTGAAAATCTAGATTTGGCTGCTGCTACAGGGGGTTTACAATCAAGGGGGATCTTATGATAAAGTTTGTTGAAACTTTTGATAAAATCAGAGACAGGTTCAGCAAAGTTTCTTTTAAGTTCTTCAAGCTCTATCAGAAAGTAAATATCATATTTCTTCACTCCCCATTGATTTTTGAATATATTTGTTAGCTCTTCCCAATTTCTAATGGAATTTGTAGGTAACTGCCTAAACCAAGTTCTCACATTTCCCTCAAGATATTGAACAAACAACCTCATGTAAAAATTTTCTTGTTCTATGTTCATGTAATTTGCAAAGTCTAGAAATGTTTGAAGATGGTCTTCAGCTGAGGGACCAATTTCTCCATTATACCTAGGAAGGTGCTTTAAATATCTAGGAGGGAAAGAATCAAGGATTGGAGGTAAAACTAAAGCTGCATATCTGGCCTGTGCAATGGGTTGGAATGCCATAGTAGAAGGTGATGTATGAGGTGTTTGTATAGATTAAAAAGAAGAAGAAGAAGAAGAATATGGTGATAGAGAGGGTGAATGACTATGTGGAGGTGAAGCAGGAGCGGAAAAATAAGGAGGAGACATCCTAAATGATTTTAAGGGAGCCTTAATAACTAAATTCTGGACCTAAGAATGAATATCCTCTTTTGTTTCAAAGAGTGGATTTGAATATATAGAAAAGGTCCCTTCAGGTTGTTTAGAAGTAGGAGATTCAAGTTGTTTAGAAGTGGAAGCGAATGAATAAGTAGTGGGGGATATAAAGTCTGTAGGTTTGTATTCAGGTAAATGAATGCCTAGGTTAGACTCAGATTTAGGTGATCCTAGTGGAAGTGGGGGTTTTGGATGAGATTCAAGTGAATGAATAAGGAAAGCTTATTTGAAATCAACTCCCCTATCTAAAAGTTCAGCAACCGTAGGTGATAAATGAGTCCACTCTGGATTAGATGGAATGTTACTATAGGGATCAAATTGTAATATATCTTCAAACTGCAAGGCTGAAGTAGAACAAGACGGTTGATGTCTTCTTATAGAACTGACCTTTCTCACAATTTTTTTTGGATCTGAAAGAGGACTAACTATGTCAGATTCGGAATGGGATCTAGAGTGCTTAAAAGGTGCCAGTTTGGCACAATGGAGTCGCCAGGTGAAGGATTTTGACCTATCTAGACCTTTAGTCACCTTAAAGGAATAGGATTTGTATCATTAACCCAAGAAAACTAATCAAATTCGAGTCCTTGGCGATGGTGATAGATTGATGTGGTATCTCTAAGATGAAAATGGTTAGCAATCATGCTAGGGCATCTAAGATATTTGTTTTGGTTTTTTTTTTTTTTTTTTTTTTTGGAGGACCAATGTATGAAACAGATTTAAAATAGTGATGCCTAACCTTTTTGAGTAATACTAATATTTAAAGAAAGGGCTTCTATTAAAATCCACACAGTGATTTAGCTTGTTTGGTGATGAGTAGAAATAGAAAGATGATATGACTATTACAGTTTTCAAATAGAAAATTAAATAACCATAAGTAAGAAAACCTTAAAACAATGTTCATAAAGTTTGACAGAATATGCCCAAGATTACAAAGATACTGATGATTTTATGATTTAGAGGGAATTACTTAAACAAACAGTTTCTTTTAATGCATTCTCTTTAAAGATGATCACTTCAGAAAGCTTATAGGAGCAATTGAGACACAACTATTCCTACCTGGTTATCTTTATAAAACTTAAGAATATGAAGAAAACATAGTGAATGAAAACTGGAAGAACTTACAAGGAATACGAAGCTCTATGAATGAAAATTCAGAATCCTTTGCTTTGCTATTAATGATTCAGAAAAAGCTGAGTAGATTTAGTGCTTACAAATGTTTCTTCAAGGGTGCAACCCTTAATAACTCGTGAAAGAGAGTTATTTATACAAGTTTAGAGCTAATCAAGTATCTTAAACAAATTTACAAAAATAGCTTAATACAAAATTAGGAAAATGAATTGATAGTCGATCTGTCACTATTTTGGTGTTGAATTGTTGATGACTATTCCACGAAACTCTGAATGTTGCTGAGTTGTTGATGATTGTTCCTGAGAATATTGAATTTTGTTGATCCTCCTTTTAGTCAAGTAAATTAGTTAACTATTCCCAACGTTTCTTATCTAGGATAGATAACTTATTTACCCTTCTATAAAACTCATTCATTTCTGTATATTTAGAAAACGTGGGTTTTACTAAAAATGCATGTCTGATTTAATTTAGGATGAAAAAGGTATCTCTGAGTGCATTCATCACAAGCCTTGGTGTTACTGTAGTTATCGAGACTGTTGTAAGAGGAGCTACATCTATTGGAATATTGGCCTCTTTCACAGCTTCCTCTTTCTCTTTGACAAGCTTTTCCATTTGTTCCTCCATCTGTTTTATTTGTAGATTTTTTTCCATGATGAGCTTCATCATGTCAAATCTCAAAGTCTTCGTTTCTTCAATTTCTTTATTCATTGGGTCCTGTGAAGCTGGCAACTTGAGCTACTTCCTTAATGCTGAAATCTTAGTATTTTTCTTCTTGACAATTTCTTCTGTAGCCTTTATGTCAGAGGGATCATATCCCATCTTCAACACCAGATCTTCCAAAGCTTTGATCTTGGTGTCTTTTGCCAATGAGGAAACCTTCTCAAGCTTGAGTTGTGATTGTGTATTAGCCAAGGTAACTTGCATCTTTCATAGACTCATGGCAGTGTTAGTTAAAGTGGAAGCAATCATTTGGCCATTCTGTTTGTACATATCAATTCGGTCAATTGGATGTACATCTTTAACATTGAATTCAAAAGAGGTTTGCTTATGGTAATGTGCAACAGTTCTGGGCTATGGAATCTGAGCTTGTAAGAAATCCATCTACATTTTACCTTTCCTAGAGTCAAAGACTACAAGAAGTCTGGCTTGAGAATTGGAATAATGTTTCTAGAATTGAGTATAAGTATTCAATTTTAATTCCTCATTCTTCTTCTTAATTTCACTAAAAACATGAAAAATATCATCTTCTTTATCCTTCTAACTACGTTCATTGATCTGAATCACCTACTGTTCATGAGATGTGGTGGAATGAGTGGGAGCCTGAGTAGACTGTCCACCAAACTGTGTGAAAAGAGATGTCTCTCCAAGTCCATCAAATGTTGTTTTCTGAGACTCATTAGTTGCATTGACCTTCAAGGAGATGTTAGGCCTGTTCTTTCTGTGCACAATTCTAAAGCCTTTACTTGATGCTTCTTATGTAGGGGATGACTATTCTTCCCTTCCTCTTTTGGCTGTCTTTTATTGTGCAAGTGGAGTCTATATATTTGCAGTAGAAACTGCATGTTCTTCATCTTCTTGAAGGGTGTTCTCCTTCCATTCTGACTGATTGTTGTATTGCTCAATTTCAGGCCTCGCTATGTGATGATATTGAGTAAATTATTTGCAACCCTGAGTCTAGAAATTACTCCCATTGGATCATAAGACCAAGTGAACCACAGGCCAAACTTCTTCTCCTTTAGTAACCTATCTACTTCTTCTCTGGTTACTCTAGTGTTACAGATGAATGTACCAACCTGAGTCTTTAGCTTGAACTATGATTTCTTCTTTATAGCCAAAAAATGTACTTCATCTGCACTGAGCCCCTGCCTAATGTACTCTAATGCAAAAATTCTCATAGGGAGGTACTTAGGCAGCTTGTAAGGTGGAAGTTCACAGCCAAAGACTCTGATCCCTGTATAATTTTGGTAAAGATACCAATCTCCTGTTGTTGCTTGATCAACTAACTATAAAAATTTTACAATTTCATCATTAACTCTTAGTTTTGGAGTGTTGCTTATAAGATTAATGGCTGGATAAACAAAAATTTTATGAACTGTTTATATGAAAATTCTTCTTTCTCCTTCATTCCCATAGAATTCCAAAGTATCACTGATTGTTGGTGCCTTCTTCATCTAGCTTCTACAAAGTGAATGGAAACTTGTCTCCCTAAAAATAGATAAAAGGATATACAAGTATTGAAGCATACTTGAATACCTCTTCAGTATTGAAGAAGACAAATTGTTCATGAATGGTCTCTGCTAGAAATTGACTAAAATTAAAACGAACAGTGGGTTTGGAACCAGCAGAAAATATAGACAAGAAACCAATGATGGCTTCATCTACATGTTGATCAGAATAGTAACCAAGAAGACAAGAGAGAATGGTGGTAATTTTCTTGGTTCTGTCTGGGAATATAGATGAATCATCAGGAGGGTTTCTTTTATGCAGACAACTATCTATAGCTAGAAAAAGTTCTAGAGTTTGAGCTGTTTTAGTGAAATCTAGCTTTTGATAGGCTTTCATGAGAAAAAGGATGGGTTGGCACAATAGTTGGGGCCTGCAACATCTGTTCAATGGAATGAGCATTTATGGAGCACAAGACTTCTCATGTAGGTGAGATAATAGCTTTTTGAGTGGGTACATAAGATGCATGACATTTTCTGACAAATTAAGGTGCTCTGTGTATCTAAGGGAAGATGCAATGAGGAAGGTGGGAGTCCCAATGTCCTATTTCATCTGTTTGATCAAATAATTGGTCCTCCATCCAGCAATAGATCTCAAACAAATCAAATTCAGACAAATTCTCATGGATTTTACAGTCTCTGTCAACTTGTGGATGAATGAGAGGATTTGGAATTTTTGTAACTTCCTTCCCCTTAGGAGGTATTCCGTTAATTGAATTGCAAGCTGAAAGTGACAGAAATGGGAAGGATTGGGCTGAAACACAGTGATAACAGAATAACAGTATAATTGAAAATAGATTAAGTGGACCTCAATGCTGGATTTATTATGAACAGAATGGAAAATTATGTTGAATGGTGAACTTTTCATTTTGACTACAAGCTACAAGTATCCAATGATCAATCGAGTTATGTGAATACACTATTTAACCATTTATTATGAAGTAACAGGTTTATAAGGCATAAAAATGGAGCGGGTCTGTTAATCAAAGGCTCAATTGGTATTAATTTCTCAACAAGACTAAGAAATAGATCTATGGAATATTTATTTGCACGGGTGGCGAATTAAATGGATAACAGGCAAACAGGTAGAAGCTGATTGGACAGAGGAAGTGACGTGGGAGCGGAGGTGACAGAGTGGACCAAAAACTGCATTCGGGAGTAAGTTCGGGTGTTAAGCGGTTTGGGATTTTAAGTGTTGAATAACTAGGAGTGGGGAGGTTGGCAATTTTGGAGGGCAGTTTCCAAAACTGCCTACTTCAAACCCCCCCTCCTAGCTAATAAAGTTCAGATGACAAGGGAGGGGCGAGGAGCAATGAGGGCCATTGGATGGGAGGGATATGTGTAGGATGGAAAGAAAATGAATGAAGTTTAATGAAGTGAGGTGGAAAGTGTTGGTGGGGTCAAAAAGTTATAATGAATGTGACAGGTGTGGGGCTTCTCGGTGAATGAATGGATAAAGTGTAAATATTACAACATAACATTGAGATTTAACAAATAATGGTTAATTTAAACCATTTGTTATATGCACATGTATCCAATGTTCTAACTTAGGATAAAAATCCTGTCATGCTCCAATTTCATTTCATTTCTCTACCTACCCTTAACTTTCCTAACATTTTTACAATATTAGTCACCCGAGTGCATTTGGACTAGCAACTCAACATTTTCCTTTTAATGATTAATCCACTTCTATCCCTTATTGCTTCCATTGGCTCAGATTAACTGTTGAGCCAATTTTATTTGTTACTTATCAACAAACAATTTAAATCTAATCCAATAATGATTAAACTGTACAATTGGATTGTATGAACTAGTGTGGCATTTAAACAATCTACACACAGTTTTTATTTGCCAAAATAAAATTTGCTAGGAGTAGTGGCATTTGGATTTGCAACACTTTCAGAATTTATTATTTTTTTCTTTTCTTTGTAATCTAACATTTTACTTTTGTGCCTCCCTTTTTTAGGGTATCTATTCTAAAATTTTATTTGATATGTACTTATTCATCAAAATATCTCTAACATTTTTTGTCTCTTTATTCTTTTGTCCATATCCTAACTTAACATTTTCTCAAAATATATTTTTTAAATGCTAACTTACCAAAACCAAAAGTTGCTACAACAATACATACATATGATTATATTAAAATATAATTTAAAAACTTTCACATAAACATATAGATGCCACGATCATGATGGACCTCCCCCAATTCATTTGATATTCTCTTTGATCAATGACCTCCCCCTTTAGTAAATACATGAGACTCAATTGATGCTTGTTTTGAATAATCATGGGGCAAATGATCGTATGTGATATGGATATATATAGATATATAGATACATGATATTTAAAAATTGACCTCATGCAATTGCAATTGTTTTTAAAATTTCTATTTAAAAAGATCAATAATTCAGAAAAATCTTGTAACCCTTGAAGTTACCTCATGCATTTAAAAATCTTGAAATTTCTATTTAAAAATATTAAGAATTAAGAAAATTGATGTAACCCTTGAAGTTACCTCATGCATTTAATTGATGTAACCCTTGAAATTACATCATGCATTTTAAGATCTTAAAATTGCTATTTAAAAACATTGAAAGAATTCAAAACATTAATGTAACTATATGCAACTCTTCATTTCAAATATAATCAAGACTAAAAACACAAATGTTGAAGCATGAAAATTAAATACAAATTTGCTAAAACATGTCAAGTTCACCAAGTTGTGCCTACATAGTGGGGGCACACTTGGTATAGAATTGAAAAAAAACCATGGTCATTAAAAACAACACATTTATAACTAAAAACACACACACATATCGAAGATATAGTACGATGTCCATTAATAAATTTTGATGGAGATATTATTAACACTAATTTATCTTTCACACACAAATATTGAATTGGCATTGCCCCATACAATACGTCACTAGAAATCCTATTAACATTTGCACAATGCCTTATGTTAAATGACTGAAATTGTCTAACAATATTTTTTGTTTCTCCATGTAGTTTTTTTAACCTCTCCTTTTTAACTTGGTACACGCCTTTCATCTGGTTTGACACAAGTTTGGAATTGGTGAAAACTACAATTCCATTTGATCCATCCTCCCTAGCTGCTTCTAATCCTTCTATCAATCCAATATAATATGCTTCGTTGTTTGTTGTTCTTCTAGGTACATTCGTTTTCCTTTGGAGGACTTTGTTCGTCGCAATATTGCATAGCACATAAGTAATCACTACTTTCCCTCAATTGGGACAACAAGAAACATCTATGCATAATGTCCATTTTTGAACCATGTTTAAATTGGTTTCTGACCCCTGTACAAAACAAATTCAATAAAATATTAAATTCATTTATTGAAAAGGCCTTAGTTTATGGGAGAATGATAATAATGAAATATCTATTGTGATTGAATAGTGGAATTCTAAAAGGATTTATGAATAATATATTTATTTATTGCAAATTCCTTAGCTTATGGGAGAATGATAATAAATAAATATCTATTATGATTGAATAGTGGAATACTACAAGGATTTAGCCTAGTCTTGGGATCATCTTCTATGTTCTCCTTCGTAATTAATACAACATTTGCATATAACAATTGAATTATACAATGTTTGAATATGCTATTAGTTTACTATTATTGTTCATTAGGGAGGCTAGTTGGAGGAATTTACTGCGTTGTTACTTTACTGTTATTTTTCATTCGAGAGGCACACCAAAGGAATTTTCTCCGTTTTCGATGCACTAGAGGAATCGTTGGTAGAGTACAACACCTATGTTGGACACTCATGTGTACCTTAGTCTACTCATTCAAACCAAAAATTTTGTTGTTTGTGGTTGAATTTTTTTAATTTGGACATTATGTGAGAGATTTATGAATCCAAAATTGATATCATATTTTATAAGAGGCTTGCACTGCTCCCACCTTTTAAATGTGATGTAAATGTGATATTTATAGTAGTTACTTCTAGGGAGAACTAGATATACTAATTGTTTTATTTATCCACTTTATTGAAACAATGGTGAAAAAAAAAACAAAAGACAAAGGTTCTCCAACTAGGGTGATGAATTATTGTTTGTGGGAAACGAGACCAAAAAGAAACTGCAATTAATTAATAAAAAATATGGTTGGGTTTGACTGTAGCATGATCTTGGTTGGGTAAAAGGCCAAATCATAATCATATTTCCAAGTGGAGTCCCATTAGGTTGTCCTTCAATTGTGAATTTATTGATAGTTGTGGGGTTACAGGAGAGGAATTTTGTTAAGAGAGAAGATAGGTTCATTAGAGAGGTTGTTGGGTAAGAGAGAGGCTCGGGTAGAAGAGCATCGGATATGAGAATATGGATATAGGAGGTTACAAAGAGTTCACTAAGTGGAGGGGAAATTCCTAAAAAGAGTATGATAAGAAAATTAATGAATGAGAGGAGAAGAAACCAATTAGAATTAGGAAGTGTAACACTAATGGAGATAGGACAAAGGAATTGTTTTGTATGATGAAATTAAGACTAACTGAATAGAGAGATGTGTTTATGGTCATGTGAGAATTAACGAACGAAGTATATATACATCATAGAATGTAATGAGTGAGTGAAGCGAATTTTTTATCATGTACCCATGGAGGAGGTCAGATTTAAACAATATTTGTTCTTTGAAATGGAGCACTACTTGATAAAATATTTTACTCATACTAATATAAATTTTAAGTATTAGTGGTTGAATCATATCAAATTGTCAAATTTTAAAACTCTTTTGCTTATCTCGATGGAATTTGGTAATTTTCCCCATGCGACGTTACGAAAATAGCCTTGTCCTACATGTAGGTCTCTAGTTTTTACTTCAGAAACTAGAGCGACTACATGTGGTGCATAGCAAGGTGTACAACTTGAACAACAACATGCTAGAACAAAAGGTGGGAGGTGGGACTTTAGTTTTTTTTTGTGTTTTTTTTCACCCTATAACAATAATTTTAACTACAACAATTTCTATTTGTTATTTATTTATGTCTTTTGTTTTAAACAAGTGGATAGTGAGGGTTACAATCCAATGTTGGATCGCTAAATGCATCACGACAAGGTAAGGAGGCAAATAGTTTTATGGCACAACATCATGCCTAAAATTTTAATGTTATTAACTATTTTTGGAATATGAATAGATTAACAAATGTACATGGAGCTACAGGGGAAATATGCCAAAAATAGTTATGCATCTTCTCACCATTCCGTATGAGATTTTCACTACATGTATAATTAATCACCCAGTTGCATCAAAGGAAATTTTGCATTGGAACCAAAGAGACTTATTTGGAATCATTGATTCTTCCATACTTCTCTCCAGAACCTTGGAATATGAATCTAAATTTCTGAAGGATAAGAAAGTTGCCCACTCCAAGAGAAAATTTGTTAAAACTTGAAACTTTAGTCAAACTTTACAAAGTCATATATGTCATCTGCCTTTGTACAAAAGACTCGGTCCTTATTCCCGTCATAATACATTTGTAATTAACCCTAATGAATAGTAACTGACCATAAATGAAAAGATGCAACAATAACTAAGCTTTCATAACCTGACTTTCTGTGAATATTTTATAATATGGAGAAGCCTTCCACATTTTTCTTCAAGCCTAGGTTAAATAACCAAGAAAAGAAAACACCTTTGACTGTGTTAAAGTTATAGAAATGATAATCCTATTCCCAACTAACTAGAACTTTTTTTTTGATCTCTTGGAAACTATCCCTAACATTCTCAAGCCATGAAACAAATTCCTAAATGGTAGGCCGTTTTAGAAGATTATGATTTTTTCATATGCATCCAACATCGAGTACCCATGACATATGTTCCTCATAACCTTTTCCCCTAAGTAACGGATCAAATATTTCCTCCTCTTTACCTTAAAATCTCATTTGTTGCACCCATGACATGGAGCACCTGCATCCCTTTGGTTTGCAGATATTAATACGCCTCTTTCCAATGAGCAACTCGAGAATACAACCCCAAAGCTATACACATCCCCTCTGAGAGTGGTTATCCAGGCCTGACCATAGTCAGGGGGAATATATCCCAACATTCCTATATTTTTCATGGACAAATGTGTGTTATAAGGAAAAATCAACCTCAATTAACACGTGACTAGAACTTGCATGTGTTGACATGAGGGTTCTGTATAATGTAATGGCAACTTGATTATTATTTGAGCTATTTTTACTCTATATTTGTAATTCTCCATTTGAAAATTGATGAATGTATGGTCTATGAGTTTATTTTTCAACATTTTAGGACTAACCCCTTCCATTTGCATCATTATGCCTCATCTATTCCTTGAGGTAAAAATTTCCTAGAGTACACAAAAACTTCTGTCAAATCTACATTTTTATGGATTAGCAAAATATATCTAGGTATATTCATGGAAATATCTTCGAAAATAACAAAAATAGGAAGTAATGTGAGTTTTATGTTATTACTTCACGCCTTCAATCCTTTTAATTTTTTCTTGAAATTTCCAGTAAAAAAAACATATGTGTTGTTTCTTGCATACCTGGTCCAGACGAGGAGGAGGATGATAAGAGGAAGAGAATGAGGAGGCTGACATGAGGAAGACGAGGCCACACAATTCCTCCAGCGAAGACAATGAATGGCACCAATCAATCTTGCAAAAAACCTATTAAAAAATTAAAAACAACAGTAAAAAATGGAGTAAAAAACCAAAAAATCTTAAATAACCTCAATGCCAACACAAACATTGTCGACAAATCAATTCCTCCAGTGCACCGATAGCATAGAAAATTCCTCTAGTGAAGAAAGAACAATAATGGTAAACTAACAATGCATAAAATATTTATGTAGCATCATGGCCATGATATATATAAACAATAATTCAGTTGAATTATTATTTCAGTTGAATTATTATTTCGATCGAATTAACAATTCGACCGAAAAAATTTATTGTCAGCTTTTCCACCTCCGGCCAAAAATCCCTTTAATGGTTAGGGTTAATGTAAATGGTAATAATAGTTTGGCCGAAAACACAATTGTTCGACTAAAAAAGTGCGATTATGAATTTTTCGAGGGTGTTTCTCACAAATGTGTAACCCAAATTCACATGTTTACTCATTTCCTATATATGACTTGAGCCCAAATTCCATTCTCCTACATGGTTTTCTAGACTCCTTTCATTACGAATGCTTTTGAAAACCAACGAAGGCTTTAAAGATCCCATCCCCCTTATGCTTTCAAAGTCAATATAGTGTTCCGAGAAATGAGGTGAAGAGTCAGCTGTCTTCTATCCTTGCCCATAATAATAAATGGATTGTTTTTTTATTTTATGTATGATCCATTTAGGATTCCACGCTATTGATGTCCAGTATATTGTGGTTGCCTCAATAACCAAATTTATATGAACAAATCTACCATCGTAGGAAACAATTTATTACACCTTATATGGATACATTTCTCAATTTTTTAAAGGATCCATATATAATATACTTTTAGATAATTGTGTGGCTTGAGGATGAAAGCTAAATATTTGAAGGTCGCTTTGATTTTTTCAAATTAAAGGGAAGGAAGGTGTCACTATATGCTTAATTTTGTTGATACACAAGTTGCACTAATACATATAATATTTTTCTTGGTTGATAATCATCTTGGTGGCTAAATTAAAGGATTTGAAGTGACTTTTTAGATGTTACATATGCCTAATATTCCCTTCATAGAAGATTAATATGTTGTCAAAAAATGGAAAATGTGTTACCTAACATTGGCGACTAAAATCGATACCTTTGAAAAAATTATGAGGTTTGCATCCTTTAGGATTTTTCCAAGGCCTTCAACATATAACAAGTAAAGTAGGGGAGAGAGAGTGAACCCTTGAAACAATCCTTTTTGCATTGAATAAAGGAAAGGGGTATCCATTCATCAAGAGGGTGAAGAAGGGAGTACTTATGCAGTTGGGGATCCAAGTAAAAAGGAGTTTTTGATTCCTAAATGGATCAATAGAAGATGAAGGTATAACTAACTTACTTTATCAAAAGTTTTGGAAATTTCCACTTTATAAATTACCACTTTCCATTGTCTTCTTTAGATATGGTGTACACCCTCTTATGTGAGACCAATGGCCTCATGAATTTGTCTTCCCCTTAGGAAACCAAATTCTTCAAGGAAAATGTTCTATGACATGATATATTTTAAGCAAAGGGATATAGTTTGGGAGATGAAATTGTATATGGAGTTACGTAGGGAGAGGGACCAAAAAGGCTCAAAGGAAAAAGGATGGTCAAATTTTAGGGTAAGAGTAATATAGGTGGAATTAAAAGGGGCCAAGATCTAACTCAATGTCCTACACTATTCAATAGCCTTACAAAATCCTCTCCTGTAAAGTCATAAAATTATAAATATAGTTCTTTAGGGATGCCCTCCAAACTAGGGATATTCCCTTTCTGAAAAATTTTAAGGAAATTTTCTTGCTGATCTTTTAAAACCTCTTCCATAAGTTGATTGTTCCTTCCCTATCAATGAATCTAAGGAAACGGCTATAGACCTTTAGAATTTGATTTACAATGGCCCTTATGTCATTTTGAAAAATAGATTTGAAATGTTTTCATCCTTCTTTAGCCATGTATTTGAAGGATGATGCCTAATGTCAATCCGATTTGGAGAGTTTCAAGATAGTGTTTATAACCATCCAGTGGTTTGGAATTATATGAAAATATTTCATGTTATCATCTCTAACCTATAATGAAAGGGCCACAATTTTTATTCTCCACTCTTTTTCCCTATCTAGGATATTTTCATTTATTTCTTCCTTTAAGGATCTAATATACTCTTTTAGATTGTCAGAGAGGGGGTTAGTATAGTCTCGATCTAGACAATCCTTAATCAAATCTTCTATTTCATCCAACAATTTTGAGTCCTTTTCTCTCTCTTTCCTTTCTCAAGCAATAGTTGTAGGTTTTGATATTTTTAAGTAGCTTTGAAATTCTATAGGAGGATAATATGTAGCTTCCATTCTTATAGGAGTGAAAACATCTTTAATATATTAAATAAAGGAGTGGTCCTTGAACAGATAGGGGTTAAATCTAGTGGAATTTTATTGGGGGGAATCTCAAACAAGGATAATAGGAAAATGGTTATATTCTCCTCCCACCAAGACCAACTATCAAAATCGCATAGGTGATTCTAAACAGGACTATCAAATTATGAATATATTCAATCATTTGGCTATGTGAGCCTCCCTAGCCTATTATTTCTCTACGTAGGCATGATCTTAGGAGGTTTTATATAAACTAGGCCAATTTCTTCCAAACAATCTATTAGGAAATATGAGAGGGGTTCTACGTGTGTAGAAAAGCTCCAAATTTCATTCGACCCTAATGTGAAATTTAGGAATATTCTTATTACAATGGGACTAGATTGGAAGAGACAATTTTGAATAGTGCATGTACAAAAATATTTCATGTCTACGTAAGGACCATACATGTATATATAAAAGGAAGTCATGCCTAGGGATTTTGAGAGAAATTCCACAGTAAGTCCTCACTTTATTGACCAATGAGATAAAAAATAATCTCATCGTCTTTCCATCCCAAAATAAGACCGCTTGATCTATTTGAAGCATGAAGTATGAAGAAGTCCTGGGATGGGAAATATTCATGAATCAATTTGAATGCTTTATCATCTTCCATCATAGTTTCTTGAAGAAAAAGTATCTCGTGTAGAATAGGTCTACACAAGATGCTTGCTAGCTAGTTTTTTTGTGGGATTGGCTAATTCCCTACAATTTAAAGAAATAATATTCATTTGGAGGCCCACAACGGGGATTTTTCTCTAAGGGCCCCAATGATATATATATCCTCATCTTGATCTTTGAATTCACTTGCCTCTTTGTGATGGACATGAGAACATTGGGACTTGACTTGAAGGATATCTAGAAGAATATGAATTCGAGGAATCAAGGAGTTTGATTTCGATTGTAAATTATAATGCGAGGAAGGAAGGTTGTGAATCGACTTAACCTCAAGTGTAGCAAGACTATTTTTTATCTAGGATGGGGTTGAGAAGGTATTTGAGAGAATAAGGGGAAACAAAGAGAAGAGGGGAAAGGATGTCAGGAAGAATGGGCCATTAATTAAAAGAATAAAATCAAAGGTCAGTGCAAAAGGGGAGTATTACACACCTAATCCACTAAGGGTTATGGTGTGGAAGGTGAACGATTTTGAGGAGTCCAAGAGACATTGGAAGATGAATCCAACGGTCATGAAGTGCATTTATATGTAACATATTTTTGAATAATAATGAAATTCACACTTATCATTCATATATGGTTTCTTATTCCAACAGTGGTATCAGAGAACAAGTCTGTAAATAAAAAACTTCTAAAGCATTCAAAGCTTTATTCCTTATGCAGTTTCTTGTTAGACCTGAGAATTTATTCTAACCCCACCTGTTCTACCCATATCTCTCCCCTATTCCCGAGCGCATTACTTACATCTCAACGTTTGCCACAACATTTTTTTCACTCCATACCTAATGCTCACCTCTTTTCCATCTTTATGCCATTCAAACCTGTCTCAACAAATGCAAAGAGGCTATACATATGATTATGAGGTTGTGTGTTACTCTGCATCTCCATGAAGTTTGACATTGCCACTTAAACAATTCAAGTTACAATGTCACCTGTTCGGGTAAAAAATGAATGTGGTTGTTTGTCCACCTAAGGAATTGACTGTGCAAGGAAAGGTCCTTGAAATTTCTATGAAGGCTACAACAAAAGAAATGATTCTTTTACACATAGTTTGTTTGTGAATCAACCTAGAAAAGTGTATGTGTGGGGATGATTTGTTATACTGCGAGAAGCAACTCTCAAGAAGCGAGAGCTATCACTTTTTAGTTTTTGTATTGTTGTGTGTGTATAAGAGATCTATGCAGGGTAGTAGAAAAGGTTTGTGGGTTAGTGATCAAGATTTAATTTGTTGCGAGTAAAAGGAGTCAAAGGGATTTTCAATTGAGTAAAAACTTGTGGGGTCACTATGACTGCAACTCTTTCAGTTTCTCGAGATTAATTTTAAGAGAGTCCTTATTCCATGACACCAAAATGTCTCTCAAACCTGATTTAAAGCCAATGTATGGAAGCAATAGTAAAAGATGGTAATGAATATAGCATAAACTTGTCACAAGTGAGAGTAGAACATGGTGGAGATTCAAAAGCCTAAACGTGACGAAACCCTGCAAAAACAGATGCAGAGAAGTTGTTGTGTCTACCCCATATTCTGACCTCTCCAATGGCTATGATCAAAACATAAATTGAACTACCACAATGATTGAATTCATGACACTACATCAAAATGTTAGAAGACCATTGTGAATTTGAGGAATTCCACTATGTGCATGGAGAATGAAAAGGAGAACCCTTGATATCATTTTCTCACTTAAATAATGCAATGTCTTGAATTTGATTCACATGAGAACTTGAATGTGTTTATTGAGCTTGTTCAAAGATGCCACAAGAGAGACTCCATATATGGGACTCCAGATATGCAATTACTTTATGGTAAAAAAAAGCGACCATGATTGTTAGACATAAATGCTCATTGAAATTTGAAGAATTTGAAGAGAAATAAGAATCCAGTAGATGACAGTGATGTGGATGGCGTAATTGATTCATATGAGAGATTGGATGTAATTTTTAAATTTGTTTAATGCTACGAACAGTCAGAAAGTAAAATAACTTCGAGGATTTCCTCTTACATGTCGACAATTAATTTGAGAAATTTTGAGGTCTAAAATGGGCCTCCTAAGGAATATTATAAAATAATAATGGAAATAATAAAATAAGATTAGAATACCTCATCAAGTTTTGGAGGGGAAAAAGAAAAAACTAATTTTTCAACTCATATTTTCAACTTATCTCCTTAGGAGTTTACTTACATTTTGAGCTAGGGTACTCGTTGGATGCGGAATTTAATTTTTCATCCAAGGAGTACCCATATTTCATACTTTAAATGGACACTACTACACGAAAAATGTGAAATACATGAAAAACATTATTGCAACCACAATTTTTCATGTATTTCACATTTTTTGTGTAGTAGGGTCCATCAAAAGTTTGCAACATGGGTACTCCTTAGATAAAAAAATTAAATTCTGCATCCAACAAGCCTTCTTGCTCAAAATTTGACTAAATTTGTAGAGATAAGTTCAAAATTCGAGTTGAAAAACGTAGTCTTTTTATTTTTTTTATCTTTCTACATTTTTCCTCAAATAATGGTGAATCATCTCCCATGGTTAACATCATCATATTGAATGCTATTGCTTCTTATAAAGTTTATTTTTGTTGTACATTTTTGTTTTGAGTCTCATTTTTTACCTCAAAATTTCTCTAAATGGACAGCGTGACAAAGCCTTTGAGAGGTTGGATTTGGACACATTTTGTTCTATTTTAAATAAAACTAATTTGGTGTTGTTAATATATTTCTCTAGTCATCACTTCTTTTTATCTATGTATTGTGACAATATGCATGATATATTATGGGGATATCACATACACATTTTTATTTTATTTTTGGCCTTGGGCATCCTTCCTAAGTTTTAGAAGCACTATATATATCTTGAGCATTCGAATGAAAATAATTGTACTTGCAAATTGTGTTTTTTTTTTTCAAGTTAATGAATGAACTTGAATTTTAAATGGGTGCATTTTAGGTAGAAACCAACACCCTTCTCAAGTCTTGTGCATGAAGGATCATGGTTTTTTTTATCTTCATCCATGTGGACATTTTATAAACATATCCGTCCTCTCACTTTCTATTGGATAAGATGGGATTGAGATCGAGGCTTCTTATCTTTTTAAGCCCTGTGAATCAAGAATGTACGAGTGAACCTAAGTTACAATGATATCATCTTCTAAACTTGTATCTAATAGTGGGGAATTGATGATTAACTACCGGTTTTATAGAGCCTAAGCCATAACCTGAACAACAAAAAATGAAGAGTCTCAAGCCTAGACCAGAATCAAATTGCATCTAGAGTCCAAGTTATGAGTGTGATTAAGTTTACGATCATATTCAGACCATAATTAGGATTACTTCTACTAGTAGAAGTCTTTAACTTCTAGCTAGATTCAGAACTGCTCTAGGAACTACACTAAGCATTCAAAAGTTGGTGGTTAACGTTAAACCACCACTAGTTGAGACTTGAATGGTTTCCCTTTTCATAAAAATAGGGAGCACTTCCTCTAACATAAGACTTCAACTATTATCTAGATTTGGAATTGTTCCATGAACTACATTAATCGTTCTAGGTTGAGACCTCAATGTTCTCCCTTTTCAAAGCATTAGGGAGCACTTCCTCTAGCAAAATAATTCAGCTTCTATCCAGATTTCGAATTGTTCTAGGAACTGCACTAAGCATTCCAATGTTGGTGGTTTAAACCACCACAAGTTGAGACCTCAAGTTCTCCCACATTTTGGGCTTGTGCTCTTCCTTAAAATGCTACCATTTCAGAGGGCACATTCAACCAATTGTTGTCATGCATTATTTCAGCTCTCTTCTTGGACTCATATAAAACCCTTCAAATTAAGGGGGGGAATGTTGGACACCTAATTTTCTAAGGGTTATGGTTTGGAATTTGAACCATCAAGGGGATTTCAAGAGACCTTTGAAGATGAATCCAACGATCACATGAAGCATTTATATGTAACACCCTTTTGAATAATAATTTAATTCACACTTATCATTCATATTTAGTTGCTTATTCTAACAGGGAGGAAGGATAAAAATGAGTTAATTCAAAATCAGAAAGAGAAAGCAAGAGATAAATAATGGAAAAGGCAAAGGAACTCATACCTAAGGAGGTAGGTCCCTCCTAGGAGATTCTCATGGGATCCCCGGTTGATGTAGCCACTGAAGCTTGTTCCAGTGAAGCTAGAGGATGGTCCACTAGTGAGTAAGGTACTACTAGCTAAACCAAGCCAACTAAGGGTATACGATTTGATCCCCAAAGTTCTTTCCAAACCCACTTTACTTCTCCTTCAATAATAGAAAACATGAGCCAATATTCCCATAGTTGTCGTAGTGTCTGCACCTGAAAGCTAATATGACTTCACAATCCATAGCATCTCAGTGGACTACATTTCCAGACCAGATAGTGATGGAATCGACCGATCCTTTGGAAATATTGAGCCCAACTAGATTTTTTTTCATCCCCATATAACTAGACTATAACTATGAAAAATAAACTTCATAATAAAAAAATCATATTCCCGATCTTTTTAAAGACATTGATGGGCCTCTAAATTATACATAAATTAATGCCCATGCCTCTCAATTAGACATAAATTAAGGCCCATTTGACCATCCTTCATCACATTAAATCTCTCTTTTTGCATTAGATAATGTATTTTTAGCTTTAATATGTTCATTAGGAAGTTTTATGGATAATTGCATATTTGTGCCTAATATTATTTATTTTTGTGGAATATTGTGAGAATATTGGGCAAATTATGAAGATTTGGAGGAGGAGATAATTTATGGACTTTCTCCCTACTACAGGAAGATCAATATTAAATAATAAATAAACAAGATATTTTGAAATTATGGCACAGATTGTGGAGATCCAATGATTGAGAAAATCTAGGAATGTGTTCTCTGCCATTTAATGCATATTCCTAGTATTGGGAACCAGATCCACTAATGAAGGGATTTTGGTGGGGAAAACTTTCTCCCTTCATGGAGAATTATTCCTAAGCATTTTTTATAAGTACCAAGTCGAATTTTCCTCTAGGGGTTGATTTTTATTAGTCTTCGTGTGGAGAGAAATCACATTTTTGCAGGCCCACTGTCATTTCTTGCAGGGATGTAATTGTATTGATGGAAATAATAAAGATTGGTGCCATGTTCAACTTATAAATCTTGGCCTCCTCCATAGGACTCTGAGTTTCCTTGGAATTTGCTATCCTAGGAGCCTCAAAGTACTTTTGTATCATTTACTTTTCTCCTTTTCACTTCTTAATCACATGTGTCTCTTGTTCTTGTCTTTTTTCTATTTCTGCATTTTGCATTAATGATTTCTTGTTCTAGGATTGGGTTAAATGGTTGAAGTAAGTTGTTTTTCAGGATCATAAGCATCATTTCATCATTCTAAGAACATTTTATGCTCATAGTAATCATTGAGCTTCTTGGATTAGCTTGCTTATTCCCAAATCTAGATTTCTGGAAGTTCCTTGTGGAAAATACCAGTAAATTTCAGCTATTTTTTAGAGCATGCTAATGAGATTTAATAGAGTTTATTCCAGTTGAATTGGATAAAAAAAAATACAGTTAACAAAAAAAATTACCCCATTGCATTTTCAATTGATTAGGTTAGGCATTTGATAGATTTACTAGCTCACTGGTTTTCAAATTTCTAGATTTTAGACTATTTTCTGCTAATTTTTTAGCATGAGTTAACATAGGTATTTTTGAGTGATTCCACTTGAAATATAGACCTAAGACATACAATTCAATAACAATTTTTTTCCCATCTAATTTGGATTTTATTTTCTTGGTCATTTGGTGAATTATAGTTTCCTGTAGTAAATTTGTTGTTTCCTGTAGTACTCTTCCAACGTGTATATACTTGCACAGATTTGCTAAAAAAGAATGATTTTTGTCCCTTAGGTTTGAATAATGACCCATAGACTCTAAATAAATGATTATGGAAGACTAAAGAACACTTATTACTTGTCTCTTTACCCATGCAAAACATTTCAATGATTTGGGCTAATGGATAGATTTATGAAATGGATAATACAACGAAGATTGCTACATCTAATGAACTTTGTTAATGGACCTAAACTCTTTGAAATGTAATTATTGGCATTTACTTCACGAGATTTACTTTATGCAATTAGAATAGGTTTCTTTCCTTGTATTTTCTTTCTTGCAATAGGTTAAGGTTTCCATTTCGATCATTTCATTTTCTCCAATTAGTTTAGGATTTGATTTCATTACATCATGACAATGAAGGAATGACACATTGTATGTTGCACATATAGTGCTGATACCTCTTAATTTTGTACGAACCCTGGGTTGATAATTAAAGTTTCTAGCCTTGGGAGTTGCAACATTCTTGTTTCAATACTGAGGCTCATCATTTTTTGGCACGGTTGTCAGGGATATGTGAAAGTATGCATTGTTTTCTTCCCTAGTTGATTCATTTTTTTTTACTTTTTGAAAAGACAAAAAATATTTTGATTAGGCATATTTCATTTCAAAAACAT
This sequence comes from Pinus taeda, assembly GCA_000404065.3. Taxonomy (NCBI): domain Eukaryota; kingdom Viridiplantae; phylum Streptophyta; class Pinopsida; order Pinales; family Pinaceae; genus Pinus; species Pinus taeda. Next base: position 88,055 of record APFE030110019.1, on the reverse strand, counting down.
AAAAGTGCATTCCATTATTGTTTTCATTCAATCATAAAAACAAAAAAAATTCTCCGACACTAACCTACCCCCCCATTTGATCACATGGTGCAGTGAGAGCCACATCACAATCCACTTTTGGAGGTATAATAAGAAGAGATGGAAAATAATGTAGAATAAATGGATGGAGATGATGACAATGGGGAAGATCTTCTCAGATTTCCCATTCAAGATACTGATGGTAATGTGCACATGAAGAACATATCTCCATATTTTCTTCCAAAATTTCATGGTCTAAGGTCAAAGGATATAGAAACCTTTCTCTTTGAATTTGAAATGCTTGGTAGATCTTATGGTTACTTACTAAACACTCAATTTAGATTCTTTCTGGCAACATTGAAGGATAAATCTCTCAAATGGTTCATGAGTTTAGAGACTCATTCAATAAGATCATGGAATGAAATGCAAAATATATTTCTAGATATGAAGATTATGATCTTAAAGAATAAATATCTAGAATGAATAAAAAAGAAGATGAGTGCCTTGATGATCTAATAGAGAGGTTGATGTATAATGTTAAGAGGGAAAAACTATATCATTTAGGATCTGACACGCTAAAAACCATCTTACTTAGAATAATTAGGGATGAGTGGATTGATTTTCTTGATCTCATCAATAGAGGTGATATATATCAATTATCAGTTGAATAAATTTGTGAAACATGCAAATGCATATCAAGAGGAAGGGAAAGAGTAAGTAAATCAACATCAAGATCGGTAAGTCAAGCTAAACTTGGAAATTTGCTTGATAACTTCAAAACATAAATTCTTAGCAATCTAAGTGAACAAGTAGAAATGTTAAGAACACAAAATGAGCAAAAAGAAGATGTTGATATTTTTGTTGTTCATGCAGAATCATATGAAATTAAATATTTCCCCTCATTACCAAGGTTAAAGGAAGTTTACGAAGAGGACAATGGAGCAAGTCAATTGTTAATGCAATTATGTTATGTAGCTCCAAGAGGGTTGTGGCAGCCTATTAAACCTAATATGATGGAAGAGCCTAATTCACAATTTCAAGCTAATTTGCATCCATCTCAAAGTAATTGGTGCACACCCTTTCCTTGGAAACCTTGGTCATCTCAACCCCAAAACGAATCTTGGCAACAAGGTGGGCAAGGAACTTATGGGAGCCATCCACAATATCCTTAATATTTTCCTCAATATTCTACATACTCAACTCCATGTTACCCCTACCATCCACCCCCACCACAACCACAACCCCAACCACATCCATCTCAAATATCCACGCTCACTCAACTACCTGTACCACCATTTCCAAACCCACACAATGAAGTAACTCATCTCATTACAATGTTGAGGTACAACACTTCCAAAAATCTCCTCTTGATCTAAATGGTATTAATATTAGCTCAGGAAGAGTATCACAAAAAGAGAGTCTCTTGATATCATTGATGGATTACATGCAGAAAAGGAAGATTCAAATGAGAAGACCAAAGAATCATGGGTTGCACTTGATGAAGAGCAGACATCAAAGTTAGAGATCGAGAAATCTCCCTCATGATTACCATCAAATCCTCCATATATTCAAGAGAACAATCAACAAAAAGAGGAAGATTTGGAGGTCATGGTAGAAGAAGACATGGAGAATGATCAAGATAAGCAAGCAAACCAAGGGCATCAAAGTTATATTGAGGTTTGATTCTAGAAACTCAACAATATGGAGCATCTCTCTTCTTCAACTGTGCTTGATATTTTCAAAGTCAAAGCATTTGGTGTCTGAAATTCAGGTACATGTCAAATCATATATTGCAAGCCTAAAGATCATTTTATCTATCATCTTGATGTGCACATGGATCCATTGGAAGTATTCCTACACTTGAAACTGATTTTGTTTTTTCAAGCAAAGTAGGATAAGCAAATAAATAAAAAATTTAAAATAAGAGGAAAAAAATAAAATCTCAAGTGAAAACCTCATTTGAGGTGCCTAATATTGGCTCATTGATTGAAAACCTCCATGAGGTGATCAATGGGTTGGAAAAAAGAGAAAAAAATGAGAAAAATAAAGGATCCTAGGTGAAAACCTCCTTTGAGGTGCCTAGGCAAACCTACTAATTGAAAACCTCATTGAGGCAGCTAGTAGGCCTAGAAGAAAAAAAAGGAAAAAATAAAAATATTTGCTCCATGTATCTCCCTCATGAATATAGGTGCTCTACAACATCTGCAAGCAACAAAAACAAGTTGGCACCAAAAAAAGAAAAATTTGGTCAAAATTCTTGTCAAAGGAAGTCAAACTTAGACTTTCTCCTCCTTTTCTCAGATGCTCCAGAAATACCAAGGCCATGCCAGTCCATCACCATCATCTATTTCCACCAACCACCAATTATTCCCAAGGTTTTCCCATTCATTTTCCTTGTTGTCCTAAAATACTACATGAAGGCTATGTTTTACTACATGAAATAGAAATACATAGAGAAGAAATTTATTTTTGTTATACCTTCAAAACCATGCATCCATTTTCCAAGATTTTTTAGGTGGAGATGCATATGGATGATAGTAACATGCCCAAGCAATTTTAGCGAATTCCGGTACATGGTGTTTGAGAAATCGACCTCCATCACCCACAACCATTTTTGAATTTTTCTCGATATTTGTGCATCCATTTGCAAATTTATTTCATGGGGAGATGAATATGGATGATGGTAGCATGCCCAATCAATTTCAACAAATTCCAATGCATAGTTTTAGGGAAATTGACCTCCATCACCTAAAACCATTTTTAATTTTTCTTGAGATTCATGCATCCAATGGCTAAATTGTTTTTATGGGGAGTTGCATAAGGATGATGGAAACCTGCTCGTAACATTTCAAGTCAATCCAATATACCGTTTGGGAGATATGGGTTTAAACAATATGCTACAGGGTTTCTTGTAGTACTACAAGATATCCTAGTTTACTACAGAAAACAGGCTGAAAGATATAAGAAGGTACGAAAGGTGAAATAAAGTGTGGGAAATATGTCTAATGGTGGAATAAGGTATAGGGAAGGTGAACATCACCCATGGCCAAGCCCAACACTCCAAGAAGGCTGGATTTTTTGACTAAGATAGCTTTCTCATGGTAACTGGAAGACAAAGGTTTAGAATAAACAAGCTATGAATACCTGTGTAGAAGCAAAAAAAGGAAATTATCACCTCTAGAGGACCATAGATCAATCATCAACTCAATAACAACATGCATGTCTCTCCAACAACCATCAAGTAGGTACATGTATGCAATATTCTTGAATTCTTCTCTTGAGCATATTATAGTTATAAAATTTTTGTCAATGCATGAGGGATGACGTTTTATAAGCTAAGGATGGTTCAGCAGTCTCAACTTCCTTCAACTAGTTAATTACAACTCACTGCTTCATTCAGGCAATGTGGAATAGCTAAATTAGGAAGGGTGATGATTTCGAGGAATGGGGACAACAGTTAAAAGAAGAAATTTTTGTAAAGGCCAAGTCACCACAACACTCCAAGCCCTCCATCCACTTCCTATCCACTATCTATCCATCATCCATCCATCCAATTTCATAAGAAAAAAAATTAATATTTTTCAAGAACAAACCCTACACTCTATCTCACCCTGAAAATTTCTTGAAAAAACACACAGAGCACCCTCTCCATTTTCACAAACCTACACTACTCCCTATGAGCCTTATCATCATCCTCCAAACCCTCTACATCATTTATCATCACTCCCATATAGTTAGAAGATCCTGAAAGAGGAGGAATGACTGCTACAGGAAAGCATAATGCCGCTTTAAGGAGGAAATGAACAAATTGTGCTTAAAAAAAAATGGCAGTGCCTAAGAGAGACCTAATAATAAAAAAAAAAGAACTCCAAGGCCATTAGGAAATCATATAGGCCACAAAAGATAAGAAGAAGGCAACAAAAGGCAAGAAGGCATTCACCATCAAAATAGAACTCAAACTGCAGTGATGAAAAGATGCTTTTCCAATATGTCTCTAATCTCTTGCTAGCTTTTGTCCAAGGCTTAAAAGATGTTATAGAAAGGGGAGAAAGACATGGAATTAAATTTGAGGGCCTACCCGAGGCTTATACTATCATTTCTACTCAAAAAATATTTAAACATGCTGCTGCAACGTTTCTTGTAGTTACTACAGGAATTACTACATGAGGTCCTAGTTCTCATCTAAAGGCGTCTTCAAGGTTTCAAAGGTGTCCAAATGGTGGAAAAGGGTATCATGAGGTTGGAAAAGGATGTGGAAGCCCTTTCCATACTGAAAAATATTCAAGAACCCATCTTGATTAAGGGGAAGAAGGTAGGCTAATGGTCTCAAGAAACACTGTGATTATTTCTATGCACAAACGGTTTTGGAAAAATGAGTGAAAATGGAATGAAGGTTTCAAGGGAGAGGATATGAATGAAACAGATCTACAAGCCAACATAGTTCACTTGTAAAGAGGAAAGTTATGTTTTCTTCCTTGAAGGGCTGTTAAACAATCATGAAAAGAACAACTACATTTTTGTCCTTGTCCTTGCAGAACTTACAACCAAGATTCTTAAGAGAAAGGACTGAGGGATGCACAAGAGAGATGCCACTAGGGCCATGAATGAGGCACAATGACGTCACTAAGTTTCTAAACTAATGAGCAACACTTTCAGCAGGGGGTATGATGTGCCTCTAAATTAGACATAAATTAAGGCCCATGTCTCTAAATTAGACATAAATTAAGGTCCATCTGACCATCCTTTAGCACATTAAACCTCTCTTTTTGCATTAGATAATGTATTTTTAACTTTAATGTGTTCATTAGGAAGGTTTATGGATAATTGCATATTTGTGCTTAATATTATTTATTTTTGTCGAATATTGTGAGAATATTAGGTATATTATGAATATTTGAAGGAGATAATTTAGGGACTTTCTCCCTACTACAGGAAGATCAATATTGAATAATAAATCAACAAGATATTTTGGAATTAGGGCAAAAATTGTAGAGCTCCAATGATTGAAAAAGTATAGGAATGTGTTCCCTCCCATTTAATGCATGTTCCTAGTATTGGGAACGAGATCAACTAATCAAGGGATTTGGGTGGGTAAAGCTTCCTCCTTTCATGGGGAATGATTCCTAATCATTTTTTATAATACCAAGTTGAATTTTTCTCTGGGATTTGATTTTCATTAGTCTTCATGTGGAGAGAACTCGTATTTTTGCAGCTCATGTGTCATTTCTTGCAGGGCATGTAATTGTATTGATGGAAATAATGAAGATTAGTGCCATTTTTAACTTCTAAATATTGGTCTCCTCCATAGGACTCTGAGTTTCCTTGGGCTTGGCCATCCCAGGAGCCTCATATCCCTTTTGTATCATTTACTTTTCTTCTTTTTCACTTCTTATTCACATGCATCTCTTGTTCTTGTTCTTGTCTTTTTTCTGTTTCTGCATTTTGTATTGATGATTTCTCGTTCTACGATTGAGTTAAATGGTTGAAGTCAGGTATTTTTCAGGATCACAAGCATCATTTCATCATTGTAACAACTTTTTAATCTCATAGTAATCATTGAGCTACTTGGATTATCTTGCTTATTCCCAAATCTAGATTTCTGGAAGTCCCTTGTGGCCAATACCAATAACTTTATGCTATTTTTTATAGCATGCTAACGAGATTCAATTGATTTGATTCCACTTGCATTAGATAAAAAGAAATTATAGCTAATAAAAAAAATTACCCCATTGCATTTGCACTTTATTAGGTTAGGCATTTAATAGATTTACTAGCTCACTAGTTCTCAAAATTCTAGATTTTAGACTAGTAATGTTTTGCTATTTTTTAACATGCATTAACATAGGTATTTTTGAGTGATTACACTTGTAATGGAGACATAAGACATCCATGTAAAAAAAATAAAAAATTCCAATCAAATTTAGATTTGATTTTCTTGGCCATTCGGTGAATTATGGTTTCTTGTAGTAAATCGGTTGTTTCATGTAGTACTCTTTGAGTGTGTATATACTTGCCCATATTTTCTCCAAAATACTGGTTTTGGTCCCTTAGGGTTGAATCATGTCCCCTAGGCTCTAAATAAATGATTAGGTAAGACCAAAGAACACTTAGGACTTGCCTCTTTACCCATGCAAAACATTTCAATGATTTGGGCTAATGGACAGATTTATTAAATGGATAATACAATGATGACTGCCACGTCCAATGAGCTCTCTTAATGAACTCTTTGAAATGTAATGATTGATATTTACTTCACGAGATTTACTTTATGCAATTATAATAGGTTTCTTTCCTTGTATTTTCTTTCTTGCAATAGGTTAAGGTTTCCATTTCAAGCATTTCATTTTCTACAATTAGTTTAGGATTTGATTTCATTACATGCACTCCACTACATCATGATAGTGAAGGAAGGACACATTGTATGTTGCACATATAGTGCCGATACCTCTTAAATTTGTACAAACCCTAGGTTGATAATTAAAATTAGTAGCCTTGGGAGTTGGAGCATTCTTGTTGCAATACTAAGACTCATCAGACATATTCTAACTAGAATAGAAATGGGAGCCATGGAAACTAAACCCAAACCATACTGAACAAAATATTTTATTATCTAGCATTAAAATTTATGGAACAACTTTTAGTATATAATGTTTGGCAGCCACGTTGCTAATGATCCTGCAGAATCCTTTGAACATTCACACGATAATTCATGACCCACCCTATCCATCCTTTTGATAGTAGTATGTAACATGGAGAGTATCATAATAAGACAACAAAGTTTGCATCAATCCATTTTTGAGAAATTACATGGTCATTCACTTACTTTCACAATCGCTGACAATACCCACTTCCTCCATTTTATTGATGTCAGTCAGGTGAACATTCTTATATATAACAATACTTGGTTCCTCCATGTTATTGTTTTCACATTTCTTTTTTTGTTTTCAGAAGTTCCTTGACAGGTGATAGTGATAGGGGAGCACAATCACCTAATATATAGGGAGTTATGAGATATAACTAAAAACTTTCAACTAGTGCAATGAGAGAATAAATATTACGTATTTTGGTGATGGATTAGTAACCGAGGAAGGAAATAAAAGAAGAGAGGTAATAACTAATGATGAAGATAGGGGAAACTTAGAGAAACCATAAGAAAGGTTTAATGGGTGATAAGGAGAGGAAAATAATTCATCATTAGGGCTATAGATATGACAAATTAGGTACCCCCCCAATGAGGGTCTGACATAGGCATTAGGCCTGATATCCAAAATCTCCACATGCAATAATGATGACAACACTAGGTAAACGAACTCCAATTGATCATATTACAAGGATAAAATTGGGTATATTGCTTGGAAATTGGTTTGATTCTAACGACATGGATTTGACCAAATTTGCACCCGTTTTGTGTGATCTATTGAGAAATCCACCAACTTAGCCTCCATGGGCCAACCTTACAATAATAGTTCCAATGTCTAGAGATTGAAGGGTGTTTGATCATTAGTGAACCAAGAGGGGAATGTACCATTGTGTTGCATCAACCCTAGAACCTATAAAATCCCCCATCTTACCCAGACTATAAAATTCTATGTGGTGTTTTAAAAAAAATCACTTAATTTGTTAAAATATGTTTTTCTATTCTTTTCTTTTTTTAAAGATAATTTGTAAGTGATAATTATTTGTTACTTTTTGTGAATGGTATCATAATTTATTAGTATTTTTTACCTTTCAATAATTTTTTTGAAGTAAGGAAAATTTTAGGGGTTAAATATCACATGTGGACAAATTTTCCATGTTTTTTTTTTTCGTAATAAGAGTCACTAATTTCCATTTTTTTTAAAACAAATTTACCCATATTAAATAGTATAGAATTATTTTATGATATAAATCCCCAAAAAATTCTAGAAATTATGTACAATCCTTAGCAATGGAATACTTTTATAAAAATATTGCCACATGTTTTATCATTGGAATTTTAAGAATTAAAAGATTCACCAAGTTTTCTACACTTTAACATAAGTATGATCCTTAAAATTTTCCCTATTTTGAACAATCCTATGAGACATGCTACTTTAATTATTTATGTCACTAACCATTACTTGTGGAACTTATTTAGGAATGGTAGGGACTTCAAGGGTTTTTCATCTAATACAACTTGCTAATGTTTGAGATTGTCAAGCTAGAAGTTAAGTTGTTGATAATCTGGCTCTCATATTTGGACATATTTTTTTGACTTCTTGTATGTCTATCAAAAGGTTGTAAATGTTGTACATTGTTGTATAATTAATTCTACACTAGGCTCAATTTGCCCTACACTTTGAAGGAATATTTAGCGAATTTAGGAATTCAATAGCTTGTTTTACATTTTTCCACTAGTTTTTCTTCTCCTCTAGCTATCTATTTTGCTTTATACTTTTGTTCCTCTTTTAGAGTTTCAACATTTTCCTCACTAAATAGTATTATCTTGTTAGGATCTTCTCGTATGGTAATCACCTATTGTTAACAAGCAACTGATCTTTATTAAGGGCTTATGATCTTTTATTTCCTATATCTCTTGGGGGTCAAATATTATTTCTCACAAAACATTAACAATGTCAAAATTTAATAAATGAGTAAAATTATAATATTAGATCTATTTAACATTAGAAAATTTCCCTTAAATTATTTGAAGTAGACAAGTTTATGGGTTTTATAGAATATGGGCATTGGTTAGAGCTACATGTTGAAGTGGCTGGATGCAGTCTTTGGTCTTCAATGTAAAATCCTAATATAGGTTTGAACTTGGGAATCAAGGATTACATGCAAGGTCATATTCCCCAAAATGTTCAAATTATAGTATTTAAAGAATTGTTGATTTGAACATTACTTAATAGGATAATTCTCATACTATCATAATTTCCTATCAAACAAAAATTTATGGCATGTATTATTAGAACTCATATTTATTCACTCAAGTTTGAAATGTGATTGTTTAAGTATATGACATTGGTGAGCAGCATTTAGAGGAAATTGTACAAGTAGAAACCACCCACATACTTTAGATATGTAATTTTGACTTTATTAATTTTTTGCTCATGCAAACAATTCAAAATGATGGGAAAATGATTTGTGAATTGGGGTTAATGGAGAAAATCATGACCTATAAACTTTTTTTCTATGTAAGGGTAGGCTTGATTCAGAGAGAGGGCTTCATTAAGAAATCAAGGTGTGAGTTCACTTGGTTTGGGTTTGATTAAGAAATTAGAGCTAATCATTGAATGAGGTAGGCATTACAACAATTGAGTGAAAATTGGGCGCAATTTAGAGTTTTGACGTAATTTTAACAAGTTTTCTTTCAAATGAAAATACAAGAAGGTTTGAAAGAGGAAAATGAAGAGAAAAAATATAATAAGATAAAGAGTTTGTATAATTCATATAATATAAATTATAATGGTAAGGTTTGATTGAATAGAAATTTGATAAAGAGATAGACTGAAAATTATATTGATCATGCACGTATTGAACTTTCATAATTGATAGATGTTTTATTTCTATCGCATTGAAAAATAATCATCAATTTTAGATTTTTTTCTTTGCTTTCCTTAACAACAATCTACTTTTATAATGAAGGTTTAGCAACGACTCAGTGTAAATTAGAATTTCGATCTTGAGAATTAGCATGTAACTCCATCTCCTTATTGAAATTAAAGTTTCCTTAGTGAAATTAAAGTTTGAAGTTTCCACATTCATGAATGCTCTTCAATTATCCTTATGAAGCATCAAGTACAACTACCACCTTCGAAAGGGAAATCTTAGTATTCTACATTCATTCTCTATACCACAGGGGAATATTGGATTCTTCAATCCACCACAAGGGAATATTGGATTCTACAATCTACAATTTTAGAATGAAATTGGTGTCCTTGTCTATAACCGTTGTTTGTAAAAAAATTATATTTTAATAAACTTCATCATGTGATAATGATTTTTTATACGATTTCTAACTTTTTGGTTCTAATTTTTGCAAGAATTTTGAACACATCATATATATTTGTTTGCAAATTTGACATTGTAAAACTATATATAATTTAAAAATATTTCCAGAAATTAACGCTAACGATAGAAAGACATTTATCACCATGAACTGTGAAATCTAAATGCCTTTCTTAGAAAATTTATGATGTTCTTCTTTCATACCTCTTAGCTTATTTCTTAAACGACAACTCTAACTTTACACTATTATTTCTACTAAAAATGCATTTGCATTTAAGAACCCAAAGTGCTTCGTGTCTATTAATTATATATATAATATATAATATATTAAAGAGTAAATTATAACATATTATAGTTAATATTCTACATTTTATAATATAATTCCTATTCACTTTTTCTCTATACTATGAATAATTTTATTCATAACTGCTTATATACTTACTAATCATGAAAGTGAAAGTTGAAGAGTGGGAAATATAGAAAAGATTTTGCCAAAAAAAAAGTTGTTAGAGTGTTTAAGTAATACTTATAGCTACTTCAATTAAATTAAGATATTTTCTATCGATTGTGTTTTCTACCTCTAATTAATAAAACATTGTATTAAATACAAATGTGTTTTTTACATATAATTAATAAAACATTGTATTAAATACAAATATTGATTGAGCTAACCTCAAATTCATAAAAAAAATCAAAGATATTAAAATCCTTGAAGAGCAATTTTTTTTACGTCATTTAAGATGAATGTAGATCAGTTGTATTCTCACACAAAGAGCAAGTTTTTTTAATTCATTTAAGATGAATGTAGATTAGTGGTATTCTCACACAACTCCATAGAGATTAAAAAAATTTGCATTTATTATATATAAAATACGTTTTTAATAATAGTTAAGATATTTATGTTTCAATTGTAACCATATTTCCTTGTATTTATATGTATTTCTATTAACTCTCTTTTCATTCGTTTATATCATAGTTTTTAAATGACCCAAACAACTTAAATCTCTCTCTTCACATATGTAAGTTTTCGTTTAGTTAAGGTATTATATTAATAATATTATTTGTCATAAATATTACATTTGTTTTGAAGTTTCTATATAGATGGAGCATATCATATTAGCTTAGATTTATTTCAAGATCATATTTATGAGAGGAATCTTGTTTTTTTGAAGTGTAAAATTTTTCATTGTTATATTGGATTTAGGCTAACACGAAGAGAATGGTAACATTATAGGTAAATATCATGTTTATAATATTTTTATTTTGTATAA